>JACEEZ010002157.1:85000-90000 GCA_016584305.1 Chionoecetes opilio
TAAATTAATGCGTAAATGTACTTACTTTCCATATATATTTTCAAGGAAGCCGAAAAGGCAAAACATCAATACACTCCAGCCCCATTGACTTATTTTATTTCCTCATTTTTGTGTCATTTTGCTAAACGTTTTGACGATTATTAATAACATAAACTTCTGAGTATCATGGCTTGTCAATAGCGAGTCACATCGGCGAGCAAGGATATCGGTTCGACAGTGCGGGGGTCGAAATAATTTTAATTTAGCACCATACTAATTAGATGTTTGTGAAGGGCCCCCCACCAAAACGAGCCTCAGGCCTCCAACATCCTAAATAAATAACTGCCCATAGGACAAGACTTATACTATTCGTACTTATGCACTTCTATTTGAACTGTCACACTTATAAGTAACTAGCCGCAAAGCCGCCCTCCGGGCGGACTTTTTGGCTAGCTCCTGCGGAGGGCTATTGGTGGTGGGACTTCGGCCCACCAAACACGGACTCTCCAGATAGCCCCTTCTAACTTTCCTGAAATCATGGATGTAGAAATGTATGTATTCCCCCCACCCATTCACTCACCCAATACCCATCACCCCCCACCCATTCACTCACCCATTACCCATCACCCCCCACCCATTCACTCACCCATTACCCATCACCACACACCCATTCACTCACCCATTACCCATCACCCCCCACCTATTCCCTCACCCATCACCCATCACCCCCAACCCACCCCCCACCCATTCACTCACCCATCACCCCACACCCATTACCCATCACCCCACCCATTCACTCACCCATTACCCATCACCCTACATCAAGGTTTCCTCAATTCTCGCAACCCACTTTTTTTTCACAATTATCGCTAATAGGCTGCTAAAAAAAAAAAAAAGTGATCGGATCATCTCATAATTGGGCTTAAAACCTTCCCCTGGTCAACACCTCATCCTCACTCCCACCCTTGCCAAGGTCTCTCACTCCCTTGGTTCAGGCTCTCCCACGGCCTTACTGCCTCCCCTAACGTGATATAAAACCCTGAGCTCACCTAAGGTAATAACAACCTTCCCGCCGCTGATTTACAGGGGGCAGGTGTCGGCCCTTCGAGAGAGAGAGAGAGACAGGGGCGAGGAGGAGCAACCCAGCCAGCCAGCCAGCCACCCACCCAGCAGCAGCAGCGAGCCGAGCAGGCGAGGGGAGGGGAGGAGGAGAGAGAGAGGAGAGAGAGAGATTGTATTTTTCTGTTTTTTTTATGGAAAATTTTTAGTTTTGACTTTTTTACTATTTTTTTTTTCTAATTTTAGTATTTTCAAGTTTTTTTTTCCCTTTTTTTCTTTTTTTTCTCTCTCTCTCTCTCTCTCTCTTCCCCCTCTCTCTCTCTCTCTCTCTCTTTTTCTCTCTCTCTCTTCTTTTCTCTCCCCTTTTCTCTTCTCTTCTCCTCTCTCTCCCCCTTTCTCTCTCTGAAAAGTAAGAAAACTTTTTTGTCTCCACAAAAAAAACAATAAAAAATATATTGATCCCTCTCTTTTGGACAAACAACACCCACACAAACCAACCACACACACACAAAACAAAACACACCCCAAAACCCCACCAACGCACACGCAACGCACACGCCCGCACACGCACACGCACAGCACACGCACCCACACACACCCTTAAGATTATTAAATTTTTCCAAATTTTTTTTATAAGCATTTTTTGGGATTTCAAATTTTGGGAAATATTTTTTTTGGCCAGCAAATAAAAGATAAAAGACAAAACCCAAACGTGTTTGATAAAAAACAAACATTGCCTTAAAAAAAACACGAAAAAATATACAAATTGTTTAATAGTTTGGGGAGGACAAAAAAGGACAAAAGGAAAAAGGGGAAAGAGAGAGAGAAAAAAAATAGAAGAAAAAAACAAAAAAATGGAGAGGAAAAAAACCAAAAGAAGGCGAATGAAAGAAAAAGCGAAGGAAAACTACAGAAATGATTAGGGAAAAAAAAGTGTTGGAAAAAATACGTTTTACAATAGATGATTTTAAAATTAAAAGTCAGGAAAAAGCGAAAAAAGTATAGCAAAAATTATTATAATCGTGCACGAAAATAAAACGAAGGGGAAAAATTTTGGAAAAAAATAGAAAACGGCTTGAAACAACAACTGAGAAAGAAAAATTAAAGAGTGAAAAATAAGAGAGAGAGAGAGAGAGGAAGAGAGGGAGAGCGAGCGAGGAGGAGAGAGAGAGAGAAGAGAGGAGGAGGAGGAGGAGGAGGGGGACAGAGGGAGGAGGAGAGAGAGAAGAGAGGAGAAGGGGGAGAGAGAGACGAGAGGAGGGGAGAAGGAAGGAGAGAGGGGGGGGAGAGGGGAAGGGAGGAGAGAGGGAGAGAAGGGGGGAGAGAGAGGAAAAGAGAGGAGCCCCGAGAGAGGGAGGGGAGTGAAGGGGAGAGGAGAAGGAGGAGAAGAGGGAGAGAGAGAAGAGAGAGAGAGATAGAAAAGAGGGGAAAGGGGAGGAGGAGAAGAGGGACGAGAGAGAGGAGAGAGAAGAGAGGAAAGGGAGAGAGAGGGGAAGAGGGAGAAAGGGGAAACAAAGGGGTGGGGGGAGGAAGGAGACGGAAGGGGGGAATAACCGGGGCTGAGGAGAGAAAAGAGGAGGGGGGAAAGAGAGGGGAAGAAGAGGGGAGAGGGGAGGAGAGAGAGGAGAGAGAGAGGGGAAAGGGGAGAGAAGGGAAGAGGAGGGAGGGGGAGGAGAGAGAGGGAGAGGAGGAGAGGGAGGGGAGAGAGGGGAGAGGAGGGGAGGAGAGAGGGGGAAGAGAAGAGGAAGGGAGGAAAGAAGGGAGAGGGAGGAGGGGGGGGGGAGGGGGGAGGAGAGGGGAGAGGGGGAAAGAGGAGAGAGAGAGGGGGGGGGAGAGAGAGGGGGGGAGGAGGAGAAAAAAAAAAAAAAAAAAAAAAAAAAAAAAAAAAAAAACAAAAAAAAAAAAAAAAAAAAAAAAAGAAAAAAAAAAAAAAAAAAAAAAAAAAAAAAAAAAAAAAAAAAAAAAAAAAAAAAAAAAAAAAAAAAAAAAAAACAAAAAAAAAAAAAAACGAAAAAAAAAAAAAGAAGAAAACAGAAAAAAAAAAAAAAAAAAAGAAAAAAAAAAAAGAAAAGGAAAAAAAAAAAAAAAAAAGAAAAAGGAAAAAAAAAAAAGGAAAAGAAAAAAAAAACGAAAAAAAGGAAATTTTGAAAATCACTAAAGTTAAAAAAAAAGATAGAAAGAAAGTGCAATACAAAAAATTTACCAGAAAAAAAAAAATCCCAACCCCTCTTCTCTCTCTCTTCTCTCTCTTCTCCCCCTCTCTTTTTATCTCTCTCTTTTTCTCTCTCTCTCCTCCCCTCTCTCTCTCTCTCTCTCTCTCTCTCTCCTCTCTCCTCTTTTTTTGGGAGAAAGGGTATTAGTGGGGTCCCACAAGGATCAGTTTTGGGCACCAAAATAACTTATTGTTTGTTTTAAAAACATTCTAAGTAAGTATATGCGGTAAAATTATGAATATTTAAATGATACTGTAATCAAGCAATCTTATCCTATTTTTCTTGTTTTACACAAATCAAAAAAATAAATGCTTTAATAAAATTTTGGATTGTGATGTGGTTTGTAATGCATTAAATTTTTGGGGCAGCGAGGATAAAGTTGTTAAAAAAACTGTGAGCGCGGTGGTAAGGGTTTGAGGGAAAAGGCAAGGCAGGACAAAAGAATCGAATAAAAATCTTTTCTCAGAGTCAAATATTTTTGCTGTACCTTTTTTCTTAGAAAATTTTTAAGGTTAGGAAAGAAATATGTTTTTTTATACTGAAAATAGGTAAAATAAATTTAAAAATTATGAATTTTGTGTTTCTAATGCATTTTGCACATTCAGAAATCTCGCGCCCCCCCCGAAGTTTGCGCGCCCTAAGGGGGTGCGACCCCAGTTGAGAACCCCTGCTCTACACCCCATCATAGACTCCCCCATAAACACCTTGAGTCCCACAAACAAAATAACAGTTGTAATAACACTAGATATACAAAGAAACTTAGTAAGGGCGAAAAGTAATTACGTACAGCCTATTGGCGGCGGGGGGGGCCGGGGGATGCACGGGCAGCAGCCTGGAAATAGTTTCAATCAATCAATCTTTGGGGGGCATACGCCGGGGGGGCGCGTGCCTCGCCCACCCTACGACGCCACTCCAGGGGTCACCACGCGCGATCCCCCATGCAGGTCCTTTCCCATACCAAGCAGCTTCGACAAGAAACACCAACTTGCCCCAGCACGAGCCTTGTGGCCCCCCCTTTTGGGCCTCCTCCACGCCGGTTGTTTTAAGATAAAACCCGAGGGGAAAGGATCGGTTTCAGGGTAGCGGCCACTTTGGCCCAAAATAGCCGAATTGGGGGCGTGACGGACTAGCAGGAAATAAGCCTCGATTCGTCCAAGGTGCAACGCTGATTTGAACGTAATCTCCCAGCGATACCCATGTTTCTGGAAGACACTTATTACCAAAGCCATCGTTCGTCTCTTAAAATTGCTTTTTAGTGCCCAGGGCTCAAACCCATAGAGTAAGACGGGGATCACAAGCGACTTGAAGATCGATTTTTTGTCCCCCTGCACATTTCCCAACCCGAAACCCCCGTGAGCGAGTCCATAAACCGTGGGCTATGCAATCCGCCGAAGATTTTCTGAGTGCCCCGCCGCATTATGAACGCGCACCAAGGTAGAAAAATTTTCAAGATTCAATGCCCTCCCCGCACGCATGAAGCATGGAATCAATATCAGACTCATGCAAGGACTTGCCCCCCCCCCTTGGCAGGGGGAAAGTAGAAGGCCCCCCAAAGGGTCCTGGTAAACGCAGGTTCACGAGGTCAACGCGGAAAGCCCGAACAACGTATATAAGAGCAAAACAAAAACCCCCCGCGAGGTCAACGATAGCTGCTGGCCTGCCTTTTTGTGGTAGCCGGTTCGAATCCTCATGCTCCTGGGGGTTTTCACTGACAAATTCAGGGGGGTTATGTTCCTGAGCAAGGGGATG
>JACEEZ010002157.1:95000-122500 GCA_016584305.1 Chionoecetes opilio
CAGCGTTGAAGTTCTTACAAGCAATATCATAGATAGGGTAAAGGCTGAAAAGAAGTAAATGCTATTTTTTGCTATGTAGTTCATTAAGCTGTCACCTCCGTGGTGTAGTGGCTAGCGCTGGCTACGAATCTACGAGCCCTAGTTCGAATCCGGTCAAGGGCAAGTCGGTGACCAGCCAAACCAGCTGTTCTTCCTCCCTTTCGGGATTGATACATGGGTAACTGGGGAAACCTGGGGAAAGTAACTGTGGTAACACGGATGTTACACCAGACCTGTGTCCCGGGGTAACGGGGTCCTCACCCACCACAGGCTCAAGGGGCTAATAACACGAAGATGAGCACCGATGGCCACGCGCAGCATAGCGTATGGCCCCAACTTTACCTATTAAGTGTTTGGTGTTTGGGACCATCATTAGCAGTGACGAAAGAATAGTGTATATAAACATATTTGTTATTGACTATTATAATTCTGATGCATGTTTTATTTTCGTCTTGTATTCTTCTTTTCTAAACTAGTAATTTTCCTCATTCCGCAAATTCAAACCTTAACGCGGAAACAAAGTATCTCAGTAAATATCTAGGACAAAAGATATTTATGATATACATTGTGATTTTTCTGTTTAAATGTTGAAGATCAAAAATATATAAAACACAAGCCCACCAGCGTGAAGTAGTACATCATTATCCAATTTAGGGTACGCCGTATAACAAAAATTCTTTTTCTCAACTTTGGCATGCCAATTTCCTATGTAAAATGGAATTCTAAGACAATTTTATCTAGTTCCATTTTTGCATTTGAGCAATTCCTTACTATGCAAAATCGCCACTTTTAATATTGACCCTTATCGAATCATGCTTAATATGCTTAAAATGTACTGCAGTGTCCGTTGTGCCTGTTTTATTGCATCATGCACCAATATGAGTTCCAAATGCTAGCGTGTGTAAGCTCTTTTTGACCATTGTGTTCATCAGGCCTACATCACAGTGTCACAGCCTCTACGTTGGCCTAGAAACGTGTCCATCATTCCTTCCTTAGACCTGAACAGGGCATGTGTCTCCGTGGTGGGCCCGAGCCCCTGATGAACCCGTCTCTAGCCCTTGCTGCCCACGCCCCCAACGACTGCTGTGCCGCAGCCTCTGCACCTGCTTCCCGACTCTTTCGTGCTCTGAGTGTGGAGAGAAAATCCGGAACCCGTACGGTACGGCTTGGACCAGGATCTCCTGGATCTATCCCGGATAACAGTGAACAGGTGAATGGCCGCTCGTGCACCTGGCTAGGCTCCAGCTGAGCATGTGTCTGCAAGCTGGTGGCTGACAAGTTTCAGCTTTGGGGGGGTGTGATGCGGAAGTCTTACACTGGTGTCCCCATACTCCTGCCAGCCCTCAAGCTTCAAAATCTGGGTCCAGCGAACCTGCGGTCATCCTCAACTCTGACTCGCGCCATCATCGAGAGGAGGACACATCTGAGTGTGCGAACTAGGCTCCTGTTCCGCACGTAGAAGGTCACAGCTGTTTGGACCTTCTTGGGCTGCGACCTTCATCACTCTGAGCTGCGTGAGGATGTGCCTTGGGGCCGTCCTTCTATCTGTGGTGAACTTGACTGTCGTAGTAGAGTTTGGAGTTACACCTGCAGGCAGTACTTGACTAGGCTTTCCCGGGTTTTCAGTTACTTGCCAGTCAGATCCATCTTTCTGTCCACATGTAAAACGGCGACTGGGCTGTGGTGAGCCCATCTCTGGAGTGGGACACCTTGCCACACTTGATCTCCTGCAGCTCGGACTGGAGAACGCCGCCGCTTCACAGCCTGTACCAGCTGCAGGTAGACCTGCTGGTTCGTGGACTGTTTACCAGGATATACTCCGGTAAATCTCCGTGAGATCTTCACCGCCTGTCACTGCCTCTGAACTCTGCGTTGTACTGGGGCCCCCCCAATCTCTTCCACGCTGGAACGCAGACTGCACATGGACCCGTGAAGCCAGTGTAGATGAGGTAGGCCCGTCGGTGTCTGGTGGATAAGGTGGCGCAGGGGCACTCGTTTGTGTGTCAACACGCATATACTCCAGGAAGAGCTTGCGTCCCACATCTTCTCAAATGGGCGGGAGTACCACCCTTCCCCGTTTGGCCCTAGTTTTCACCTTGCAGTACGATCAGTGAGATCGGGTTGGAGTCGTATTTCCCAGCAGATCATAAGGAGCCTGAGCCCACTTGAACGCAGGCTTCTCAGGGGCACCGTCCTCTGTACAAAGTGCCAAAGTTTACCTTCCAGATGGCTTCCTCTGTTCACTTGACAAATGCTCCTCCCTGATCAAACTTGGGTGCAGTTCCCATAGCTGTCGGGCACCATCGCCCTGTCTTGTCCTTCCTTCCATTAGCCCATCCAACTATTTTGATACCTGTTGCTTTCCCCTGGTCAAGGTCCCTGGCCGATGGCCCATGGCATCCTGCTGGCCATCGCATCACAGCTTGTGTAGATCGCAGACCAGTACGACTGTCTGAGGAGAGGTGCCGCAGCGATATGGTCCTGGGGGATCCAGAAGCCAATGCAGCAGCAGCAGTGGGCGTAACGTCGAACCGGATGCTTGGCCAGCACCAGTTCCGGACTGCATTGTTTTCTCTTGCAGTTTTTTTTTTTTTTAACCTAAACCTAACCCTTACCTTACGTAACCTAACCTGACGTGTTCAAGAGTAACGCGACTCACTTTTCAAAAAACTGGAATATACCTCCCAGTGCGAGCTTGGGAGATCAGTAATCCGATCTTGGGGTAATGCTTTATTTTGAAGGTTTTCTTACTACCCTCGAGTAACTTTGAGTGGGAATCACTAATGAGCGTTATTCGAGAAAAATCCTATGGTTAGTTTTTGGAGCTACAGCCAATCGTTCTTTACTAGGAAACCACATACTCACATAGAAACGGAATATGCAGACGGGAGAGATAAGTTTTCTTGCAGTTGGCCTGTCTAAGTACTGCATCACAAGGGTGCCAGGACCCCAAGCCTCTCCCTGAACAGTCGGTCCCTACCAGTAAGTGGCGCCTCCTGTTGCTCCTGGCCATCATTTTCCTCCTGAGTGGCAGGGTGAACCGACTCCTCCGTCCCATCCTCATAAATCCTGGTGATCTTCAGCCTGGCCAGGAACATCTGCTCCTGCAGCTCAAAGCGTCTGAACATTTTCATTTTCTGCTTCTGCTTCTTCAGCTTGCCCCTCTTCCAACTGCTTTCTTTTTGCTGCTTTCATTGTCCTAGAGCTCGTCTCATTTTGTCTAACCCTGTCATCATCATTGCACTCTCCTCCCCAACTTTGATCCTCTGGTAGTACAGCCACTCCAGGTTTAAAGTAAGGTGACTCTTGGCTGGCGCAGGGGGCAGTCACACTGCACGTTGCCTCGCGTGGCACAGCTGGGGGTTTGGGGAAAACAGTGGGATTTCCTGTCCTTGCAGATGAAAGATCGTGTGAGGGCAGGCAGTTATGTCAACAGCCGGTCCATATTCTTCTCAACACGAATGCCTTACCCTTGCTTTTAGAGGGTGCTCTGTCCTCACCCTCTCACTAACCTTCTTCCACAAATTATCTATCCTTCTGGTCACGGACCGGTCATAAACAACCACTCTGAGGTGCAAACTGGGCGTTTGATTTCTTCACGGGGCTATGCAACCATGGGGTCAGATCCTTCGCAATGTCTCTCACCTGGGTACCCCCGCTTGTCAACACCCTCCCGGATGCCGTTGAGGTTCTTGGCGAGGATTCCCCCTCTTCATCACGCCGCGATACGTAGGCACCCGTCACTCTCAAGACAAACTCTCGTCCACCGCCAGCAATGCGGCCACTTGGATCAGAGCTCTGTCCAGTTTTGCGGCTTCGACCCACTTACATTTGGTTTTACAAGGAGAAGCAATCCTGAAAAAAGACGATCAAGAATTGATGATAGGTGCAATTAAGCCGTTACGTTTAGCGGGGCTAAGCGATGTTTTTGCATATAATATAAAAGGTCCATTTTTGCATAGCAAAAATGCTCAAACCAAAAAGTTTGAAAGGGACAAACCAACCTTAAAATTCAATTTTACATAGATAACAACCCCTGCCAAATTCGAAATAATCTATATTTTCACTTTTCATTGACCTAGCAACGGCGTACCCTAGACTGTAGGGGTTGAAAGGGTGTGAATGAGGTCCACAGGTGAGGTGGAGGGGGTATGGGGGGTGGTTGTGAGAGGAGGGGTTGTGGGAGGAGGGGGGTGTATGGGGGGGTTAGTGTCCGAAGGTTGAATTGTGGCTCGGAAACTGGCCAAAAGTTTAGGGTCTGTAACTTGGTGATGAATGTTAACGATGTGTGTGTGTGTTGTGTGGTGTTTGTGTGTGTGTGTTGTTGTGTGTGTGTGTGTGTGTGTGTGTGTTGTTTGTGTGTGTGTGTGTGGTGGTGTGTGTGTGTGTGTGGTTTGTGTGGTGTGTGGTGGTGTGGGTGTGTGTGTGTGTGTGTGTGAGGTGATTAAAACCATATATTAAAGTTAATGAATGTGTCCTCGGATTTCACTCACCTCACAACCCACTCACAAGTCCACAACCTCCTAATAACCTACTCATTTTATAACTCATAACACCTCTTAACCCACTCACAACACCTCATAGCCCACTCACAACAATCATAACTACTCTAACCCACTCACAACTAAATCATAACTACTCAGACCACTCACAACACATCATAACCCACCACAACAAATCTAACGACTCATACCCCACACCAACACATCATAACACTCATAAAATCTATAGCCCACTCATAACCCCTCACAACAACTCATAACCCACTCACACCCACTAACAACACCTCATAATTATTAATATATCTTATAACCCCCTAACAACCCCTTTAAACCCACTCACCACAACATCCTCACAACCCACTAACACCTCATAATTATTAATATCTTATAACTCTCTAACAACACCTCATAACCCACTCACAACATCCTCACAACCCACTCACAACACCTCATAATTATTAATAATATCTTATAACTCTAACAACACCTCATAAACCACTCACAACACCCTCACAACCCACTAACAACACCTCATAATTATTAATAATATCTTATAACTCACTAACAACACCTCATAACAACTCACAACCCACTCACAACACCTCATAACCCACTCACAACACCTGCCACCTTAACTATCACTCCCTACCACATGCACAACCACACTCCACCACAACCCATTACAACTCCCACTTCCACACCACTCCTAACCCCACCCTTCCCATCCCCCACCACTACCACAACCACAACCATAACCAAAACCTCTCTCTATCTTTCCACAATATTCCATCCCCTTCCTCTACCCCCTACCACACTATAACCACGCCCCAATATTTCCCACCACTATCACAACCATAACCACACCTACCTCTTATCTTTCCTCAATATTATATCCCCCTCCTTTCCCCCCAACACACTATAACCACCCCCCTCATTTCCCCCCACCACACTATAACCACACCCCAATATCTCCCCCCACCACACTATAACCACACCCCAATATCTCCCCCCCACCACACTATAACCCCCATCCTCTACCCCCTTACCACACTATATCCACCCACCCCCACCCACGACCATTCCACATAATTTCCTCTCATCTCCCAGCCACTCGCACCCACACCACCACACCCAACCCCCACCACCACACCTTCACCCCACCACCACACCCCACCAACACCACCACACCCCACCACCACCACCACACCTTAGCCACATCCCAACCACACTTATGCGTTTTCGGTACAGTCAAGGACGGTGTATGTAGATGGGACCAGTAGGGCCCCTATGCAGCCTGTCGATTTCAAAACACTGGCGCGTGAACAGTCCAGAGATATAGTGGTCTATGACTGAGGTTATTGAGAATGCCAAAGAGGAGAAGAAAGAAAGAGAAAAACAAGAATATGAGCTG
Source organism: Chionoecetes opilio (assembly GCA_016584305.1). Classification (NCBI taxonomy): domain Eukaryota; kingdom Metazoa; phylum Arthropoda; class Malacostraca; order Decapoda; family Majidae; genus Chionoecetes; species Chionoecetes opilio. The sequence continues at coordinate 100,953 of JACEEZ010002157.1, forward strand.
AGAATATGAGTAGGAGGAGGGATGTAAGGAAAAGGAAGAGGAGGAGACCCCTTCTAAGGGAGATAAGGAAGGATAATGGATAAGGAAGAAAATATAAGATGGAAAATATGTGTTTAAGGAAAAGAAAAATATGAGTAAAAAGAGAAGGAAGAGAATGGTGAAGAGAAGAAAAAGCAGGAGGAGAAGAATGATGAAGGAGAGAAGTTGTAAAAAATCAAGAAAGAAGAAAGACAAAAACCGAAAATTTACTGAAAGATGAGCTAAAGAAAGAGTAGGAGAAGGAAGAGGAAGGGAAAGAGGAAGAAGAGGAAGGGAAAGAGGAAGAAGAGGAAGGGAAAGAGGAGGAAGAGGAAGGGGAAGAGGAAGAGGAAGAGGAGGAGGAGAAGGCATCATCATAGGAAAGCTCAGGAAGCCATAAATCAAGACTCAGGCAATTTTCATCGGAAGCTTGAAATGCAAGCAAATTTTACATGTGAGGCACACCACACCACACCACACCACACCACACCACACCACACCACACCACACCACACCACACCACACCACACCACACCACACCACACATACACATACACATACACACACACACACACACACACACACACACACACACACACACACACACACACACGATGCCTTGCGCTATTAGACGAAAGATGTGAGGACAAAGGAGAAGGAGGTGGAGGAGAGGAAAGAAGGGGTGGAATAACAAAGTAAATTAACAAAGTGGCAACGGAGAAGGAATCAAAGAGTAACATAGATATCAAAAATAGTATGAAACAGAGGGAACTAGGGGGGGGGGCACTCAGTAGAGGCATACCTCCGCCCGCATATAAAAAAGTAAAAAAAATATATATATACATATATTATATATATATATATACATATATATATATATATATAAAATATATATATACATTATATATATATATATATATATATATATATATATATATATACTATATATATATATATATATATATATATAATATATAATATATATATATATATATATAATATATATATATATATATATATATAATTTTATATATCTATATTATATATATAAAATTTTATATATATATTTTATATGCACTCAGTATGAGCGAATACCTCCTGCCGAATATTTCATCAATTGGTTGCCATGGCTACCTTGTCAATAGATTTCATCCAAAATTAAATCAGTTCTTCTTATAAACCCAAAAAGACTTGGTATACCGGTTTGGTCCAAATCTATTGGTAACTTTTCGAGAAATCCTGTACACTAACAAACAGACAGACAGACAGACAGACAGACAGATCGGGGTGAAAACATAACCCCTCCAACTTCGTTGGCGGAGGTAATGAAGAAGAACGGAGAGATGAGGGGAAGAATATAATCAAAAGCCTTCTGACGTAATAATTTTTTTTTTCTCTCTCTCTCTCTCTCTCTCTCCCCTCTCTCTCTCTCTCATCTCTCTCTCTCTCCCCTCTCCCCCTCTCTCTTCTCCCCTCTCTCTCTCTCTCTCTCTAAACCTCTATTGACTTAAGGAGAGATAATTCTTCCTTAAGGAGAAGAACAAGAACATGAAGACGAGAAAGAAGATAACAAAAGAGAAACGAAAAGGAACAACATGAACAAATAACATCAATATCTGCAACACCACCACCACCAACAACATTATCAACAACATTATCAACAACATTATCAACAACATTATCAACAACATAATCAACAACATTTACAAAAATATTATCAACAACATTATCAACAACATTATCAACAACATTATCAACAACATAATCAACAACATTTACAAAAATATCATCAACAACATTATCAACAACATTATCAACAACATTATCAACAACATTATCAACAACATTATCAACAACAACAACATTATCAACAACATTATCAACAACATTATCAACAACATAATCAACAACATTATCAACAACATTATCAACAACATTATCAACAACATTTACAACAACATTATCAACAACATTATCAACAACATTATCAACAACATTATCAACAACATTATCAACAACATTATCAACAACATTATCAACAACATTATCAACAACATTATCAACAACAACAACATTATCAACAACATTTACAACAATATTATCAACAACATTATCAACAACATTATCAACAATATTATCAACAACATTATCAACAACATTATCAACAACATTATCAACAACATTATCAACAACATTATCAACAATATTATCAACAATATTATCAACAACATTATCAATAACATTATCAACAACATTATCAACAACATTATCAACAACATTATCAACAACATTATCAACAATATTATCAACAACATTATCAACAACATTATCAACAACATTATCAACAACATTATCAACAACATTATCAACAATATTATCAACAACATTATCAACAATATTATCAACAACAATTACAACAAAAACAACATTCTCAACAACAACAACAACAACAACAACAACAACAATCACCCTCGCTACTCCATTGAAGATGCACAATGATAAAACTTAGAGATCAATTTCCCTTTTTTAAGGTAGTGTTCCAATACTTTCTTTCTTGACGAAGTTTTCGGGTCAATTAAGGACAAAAAAATCTGCCTTGAAGATTAAAGGACTAAAGCGAAAGATTAAAGACAAAATATGAAGCAAGTCTTGGGCAAGAGCTGAAGGAAGAAAGAGGGCAGAGGAAGGAGGAAAGAGGATGGGGAAATGAAGAGGAGGGGGAATGGGAAAATAAAGCAGTAGGAAAAAGGTAAGAGAATATGAAAGGAGGAAGAGGAGAGGAGGAGAGGGAGAGGAGGGAGAGGAGGAGGAGGAGGAGGAGGAGGAGGAGGAGAGGAGGAGGAGGAGGAAGAGGAAGAGGAGAAGACAGCAGAGGAGGAGAAAATGTCTGATAATGAGAAAGTGTATTCCTATACACGTGCCGTCACCTCACGGTATAAGACTTCCACCTGTTAGATATTACACGCTTACTTCCCAACACTTGCTGCAGACGCTCTTGCTTCCATGATATCACACAATCTTAATTAAAGCTACATGGGAACACTCCTTATATGACACAATAACTGTATAGTATCGTATAAATAAGACAATCGAGTCAGGCTGGTGGTTAGGGATTACGTACTTATGATGCAGAAACACAAAATTTCTCCTAGATTTTGATTATTCTCTATTTTCTGAAGGCTGCAATAGTGGAAACTTAAGACTTTTTTTTGCATCATTCCGTGTATTTTTTTACCACTAATTCCACACAATAATTATCATTAACTCTTACAATGACATTATGATTACGCATTAGATATAAACACAATCATAACATTGGCCACTTCATATACTCGTAACACAGCTTATCTTCCCTCCTTCACACTACCCTCGTAATGTCCCAAGCATTATTACACACTAATAATATTACCCACTAAAGTCTACATGTTAGGTATTACGTGCTGAACATTACCCACATAAAGCACACTTTACAATGTTATCATTGCGTTTCCCGTCGTGTTACAGACCATGAAGGGTGTTAAGAAGTGAGTGGGTGGCGTGAGGTGAGGAAAATAATACAAAAAAAGAAAGAAACGCCATTTGAACGCCGCCTCAGGAAGATAGATTTGATTATCTTTCTGTTGAATCATATCTTGAGGGAAACACACCCGTCTGGAGGTTTCCCTGACGATGTTTACTTAGTTTATCAAATGAAGTAATTTAGTTTAGTGTTGGAGGAAGGACTGGAGGAGGAGTGAGGGAATATTGGAGATAAGGTGACCTGGCAACTGAGTCTTTGTTGCCATTCACACACAAAACAAATATAAAACACATAAAGGAACACAAAAAATAAAATAAACGTAAAAAAAGGACTATAAGAAAGTGGAGGAGGGTGAAGAGACAGAGATTGAAGGAGGAGGAGGTCTAAATGGAGGTTTAATGGCAAAGATTTATATAAACGAGGAAGATTAGACATAGGAAAAATGAAGGAAGAGTGAAAATGAGGACGAGAAAAATGGATATGGTAAATAACATGGAGAGAGAAGGAAAAAGTTGGAGGGAGTTGTGTGCGAGTCGGAACGTAACTTTTAGATTGGGGAGTTTAGTGAAGTAGGGGAAGGTAGAGGAAAGATGAACAGAGAGATATGTTACTGATGCTACGTAGGAACAGAGGCATCTCCGTGTGTGATGCAAATATCTTGTTTGGATACTCGTGATGCCCGTTGCAGGTGGTGGATAGGAATGGGTTAGTACTACTAAGTAGGGATCCGAAAGGAGAGGGCAGAACTCCTGTAAGTCCTTTATTCTGTTGTACAGAGGGTTTGAGGGCCACTGACGTGGAATCAACTCTTGGTGGCCCCAGAGCTGGGTGATGACTGAAGTTATAGCGAGCGCCACGTAGGGCGCGCGCGATATCTTGTTTGGATACAGATATATAATATCTCTCTCTCTCTCTTTCTCTCTCATTCCCTGATTTTTTGCTCCTTCGTGACATACGTGTAATATTCAGCATTTTGAATATATACGCGTAAGTCTTTATACTTTATAAGTTTATCAAGTTATATTACTATTGCATGTGTTTATCCATTGCAATATATGAGAAATGTGAGTAATATGTATATATTAGAAGTGTTGTTTTTGAGTTGATTATGTTGATAAAGCGTGTAAAAAGACATTACTACTCTAGAGGAGAGAGAGAGAGAGAGAGAGAGAGAGAGAGAGAGAGAGAGAGAGAGAGAGAGAGAGAGAGAGAGAGAGAGACGTACTCTGGACTGGAGAAGTTAATTGCGCGGAATAAAGTAATTTTCCCAACTTTCACTTCACACCTGCGACAGTCCTGCGTTCATCCGTCCTCCTTTACTTCCTTCTTTCCTACCTTCAACTTTCCTTCCTCTTTTCCCTTCCTTCCTCTCCTTGAACTCATCTCTCTTCTCTCCCTCCTTCCCTCCTTCATCTACCTCCCTTCCGTCTATTCCCTTCTTCCTCCACTTATTCCTCTCATCTTCCTTCTGTTATGTATATTTTGACTAGTTAGGAATTGTTTTCTTTAATTCATACTTTTCACAGATGTATGACTTTCTCCTATCTCGTTCTTCCTTTGTTCCTCTATCTCTCCCGTCTGCATATTCCCGTTCTCTATGTGAGTATGTGGTTTCCAGTAACGACGCTTGGCTGTAGCTCCAAAACTAACCATAGGATTTTCTCGAATATACGCTCATTGTGATTCCCACTCAAAGTTACTCGAGCGGTAGTAAGAAAACCTTCAAAATAAAGCATTACCCCTAAGATCGGTATTAATGAGCTCCAAGCTCGCACTGGGAGGTATATTCCCGTTTTCTTGAAAAGTGAGTCGCGTTTACTCTTGAACACGTCAGGTTAGGTTACGTAAGGTAAGGGTTAGGTTAGGGTAGGTTTCTGGACATATTACAGTAACTTTGTGTGGGAATCACAATGAGGGTGTTCTCGAGAAATTCCTACAGTTAATATCAGTGCTACAGCCAGGCGTCTTCACTCGGAAACCACATACTCGCATAGAGGTGGAATATGCCACCAGGAGGGTCAAACTGGCGATCGCGAGTCCGACTCGCGTGGACAAGACCGTGGGTGAATAGCACACGTCATCAAGTATTTAGCATGTTAAGTACACTTCACTTTGTCCTAGCCATTACATACATGCGTGAGATGAAAAAGAATAGATTGTATAAATGGCAGATACATGTGTATAAATATAGATGGAGGTAAATGGTTGTGAAATGTGTGGAGGAAACTATTGTAGAATAAGGAGGAGGAAGAGGAGGAGGAGGAAGAGGAGGAAGAGTTGGGACAACCGTTGGGCGTGATAATGAATTACCAAAATGCTTCTTTATAAAGTCTGAATTATGATCTGAACTTGGAAGCGTCTTTGAGAGAGAGAGAGAGAGAGAGAGAGAGAGAGAGAGAGAGAGAGAGAGAGAGAGAGAGAGAGAGAGAGAGAGAGAGAGAGAGAGAGAGAGAGAGAGAGAGAGAGAGAGAGAGAGAGAGAGAGAGGAGAGAGAGAGAGAGAGAGAGAGAGAGAGAGGAGAGAGAGAGAGAGAGAGAGAGAGAGAGAGAGAGGAGAGAGAGAGAGAGAGAGAGAGAGAGAGAGAGAGGAGAGAGAGAGAGAGAGAGAGAGAGAGAGAGAGAGAATTACATAATTATCTACACTTCATGAATTCCAGCATTACACAGATCATTACACACACACACACACACACACACACACACACACACACACACACACACACACACACACACACACACACACACACACACACATACACACACACACACACACACACACACACACACAGACACACACACGTTGGATAGTTGATCCACACACGAGTGGATAGAGCGTTGGCCTTCCATTCTGTGCTTAGCCGGTTCGAGTCCTCGCTCCCTCACGGGGATTTTTCACCGACAAATTCGGGCGGTTACTGTCACCCTTGGGCAAGGGGATGGGGGTGTGAGGTCCCAGCATTACCCAAAGATCGATAATAATGAGGCCCCACCCACGCCCCTACCCATTTATCGACCTCGAAAGGGAGGAAGAATAGCTGGGAGGACTGGCCGCCGACTTGCCTTGGTCCGGATTCGAACCAGAGCCCGGAGATTTGTAACTAGGTGCGCTAGCCACTACACCACGGTGGCGACGTAACTATACTATAAACTATGTAACTATATTAGCCTACAGTAAAATGAATAATTATTATCTAACACAGTAAACCAACATTTGTAACTAGACAGCTTCAAAGCAAGTAAATTACCATGAATTAACTGAACTGACGTGTTTGTACAGCGAATATATATATATATATATATATATATATATATATATATATATATATATATATATATATATATAATATATATATATATATATATATATATATATATATATATATATATATATATTTTATAATTCAATACGATAATTTAGGCCCAAATACGATAATTTTAGCCAAAGTTGTACGATATTACAATCACAGGCATCTGGTACTGGTCACGCTGCGCCTAAGCGGGCTGAGGCCTGAGTCTGCACTGTAAGTCTGCAGGCTAAGGCGGGGTTCACACTACACGTTTTTGCTGTCCGCGTCTACGTGGGCGTGGCGATCAGTGATGTCACAGTGACGTCGCCCCGCCACTCCCGCAGCTACGTAGAAAGAATTGGGAGCTCCGAATAATGTGAGCTGGTACGCGCGTCTCAAGGTCAGTGACGTCATCACTGCTCCAGCAATGTGGTGGTCGCGGGGAGCCTGTGTTCACATTACACCGGCAGAAAGTGACGTCACTGTGACGTACTGTGAGTCACTGATGACAAGATGCACGTAGGCTACGTCCTGCAAAAGCGTGAAGTGTGAAACGGGCCTAAGCCCCAGGCTCCCAGGCCCCAGCCCTCCCCTCAGTTACGTTACAGCGGTAACAAGGAAAGGACGCCCCACTCTGGCCCCTCGCTTACTTCCGCCAGTCCCTCGCTCCCCGGGAATCGTCTCTCACCAAAACACGCTCGCCGCGCAGTTGTTTAGGATCGCCTTCTCTTCCTTTACTTCCTAGCAGGGACTCTAACATCTTTCACTCAATTTATAAACGGATTATTGACCGATTCTAAATATACTAAATAATATACAAATATACAAAACCAACAAATCAACTGGCAACAAAAACATTGGGAGCCGAAGACAAGGCTTATTCCACGCCTGCTACTGGACTGAGGACTGGACTTGTACGCGCAACCCAAGCATTTGTCTACATCAACCTGCCTGTTTTGTGGACTTGGGAGATGGAGAGCAAGTTGATGGAAACAGTTCGGACAAGTCCGGCATTATGGAGTATACGTAACCCGTTATATGCAAAGAAAACATGAAAGAAGAAAATGTACAGCAACATCGCCGCAAGCCGCTTTGTTATTGTTTTGGACAAGATTGCTCATCGAAACTAGCATCACCGTGTCATCAGTTCCCTGAGCAGCTCAGTGAAAGCTGCTCAAGATAAGTGTGCTCACTGAGCAAAATCGTGGCCGTGTAATACCGCTTTTATTGTTGCATAAGGAGTGGCCACCCTCGCCACCCTTGAAGCAACCAAAACATCGCCTGATAGGGTAGGTGATATTTATCTCTGCATTCCGTCCTTTGCCCCGTCAGACTCGCATGTAATCGGTGATGAGTACAAGGGATTCATTATATATTAATTCTCGGCACGCACATCGCGTAGTATAAATATTTTTATGATTAATGCATAACTGAAGTGCTCTGTTGCATACCCGCTGTAGACTTTACCTCACGTCTGCCTCTCCACGCACGCTGCCGCTGGAAATGGTTCGTTTAACTTTGCCTCCGTCACGCCCGACATTTTCACCCGCCTTACAATAAGCATAAAAGCCGGTTCCCACTAGCCCGCTTCTACGGCCGCCGGTGTCGTACACCGCCCAAGAATGACCTCACAAAAAAGTCGACCGCACCGCCGTACCGCTGTACAGCTGCCGTACAAAGTTAAAATCAAGTCATCTCTCCCGCTCGGCGGTGTCAGCTCGAGCGGAGGTGCAAACTGTGCCCAGTTACCACTACAACCACTGAAGCGGTGATGATGGTGACGTCATTGTTGGGCGATGTACGGCAACGGCGGCCGTAGAAGCGGGCTAGTGAGAATCGACCTTAACTCTGGACTGCACTACGTCGCCCTGACTCTCCTTGGTCCACGCACGAGTGCTCTTCAAGCTCGACTGTGGCAAAGTTCCCTCAGCGACATAAGGCCGGTTCCCACTAGCCCACCTATATGACCGCCGTTGCCGTTCACCGCCCAACAATGACGTCACCATCATCACCGCTTCAGTGGTTGTAGTGGTAACCGGGCACAGTTTGCACCTCTGCTCGAGCGGACACCGCCGAGCGGGAGAGATGACTTGATTTTTACTTTGTACGGCAGCCGTACAGCGGTACGGCGGTGCGGTCGACTTTTTTGTGACGTCATTGTTGGGCGGTGTACGGCAACGGCGGCCGTAGAAGGGGGCTAGTGGGAACCGGCCTGTATTCTGTTGGTTTAGTCGCGTCACGTCCCCGCGTGCAGCGAAAAGTGACAGTGACACTCAAAGTCGTGACGCAAGCAAGGCAAAAGCAGTGGAAGGAGCTGGTCAAAATAATCCTAAATCAAGGTTTTCATTAACTTTAATCACTTGCAGGGAATGGTTCACCGATTAGTACTAAAGAGTCAGAGCGAATAATGAATATTAATCGTACCACTCAAAGGTTAAGTACATGTTACTTTTATTACTATAACATTACTATAACATGACGTCTCGCCTGAAGCATGAACAAATTAATCAATCAAGTCCTTAAGATATTAAAACAATTACATGCATTGATTTCATATTTGAAATACACTCGTACTTGAATAAAAAAAAATAATCAAAGAAAATCATGGCACTGATATTAGAGGAACTTTGATATTTGAGTAATGCCTGACGCGACCTGGTGCCGGGCGACAATTCACCAAGCCTGGAAAGGATTGCCTTCACCGGGTGAAGACGCTTGGCTGTAGCTCCAAAACTAACCATAAGATTTTCTCGAAAATACCTTCATTGTGATTCCCACAAAAAAGTTACGATTGTCTCGGGAAGTTAGCCTAACCTAACTTGACCGCAACTTAAAGTAACTTAACCTGACGTGTTCAAGAGTGAAGTAGGCGATCCTTTCCAGACTTGAGTAATGTGCTGCCGGGCGAGGGTGCGCTATCCCGCCAGCTATTTTTAGTCTCCCACGGTAAGGACAAGGCGCGGGTGAATCTATTTAAAGATTACGTGTGTGTGTGTGTGTGTGTGTGTGTGTGTGTGTGTGTGTGTGTGCTTGGTTGTTTGTGAGTGTTTGAGTGGTCTTGTACTATGTTTGTGTGTGTGTGTGTGTTTGTGTGTGTGCACTTGCGTGTATAGGTGCGTGTTGTGTGTGTGTGTGTGTGTGACACTGTGTGTGTGTGTGTGTGTGTGTGTGTGTGTGTGTGTGTGTGTGTGTGTGTGTGTGTGTGTGTGTGTGTGTGTAGGTTGTGTGTGTGTGTAGGTTGTGTGTGTGTGTGTGTGTGTGTGTGTGTGTGTGTGTGTGTGTGTGTGTGTGTGTGTGTGTGTGTGTGTGTGTGTGTGTGTGTGTGTGTGTGTGTGTGTGTGTGTGTGTGTGTGTGTGTGTGTGTGTGTGTGTGTGTGTGTGTCTACCAATCTTCTTCAGTCCAGTATTTACACATTAATACCAGCCATCGCCTTATCGCATGGCTTCCTCCATTCAAGTCCATCATGATTGACTTTGGCTTTACCTGGCTCCAGTCCGTCACCACCCAGAGTAACACGTGAGAGTTATAAGTAGAGACACAAAAAAACCACCAAGGCTTCCCCACTAACTGAACAGTAGAAGATCTACCCCGAAAGTTTTGCCATCAGCAACAACAGACTCTCCGCTGCAGTTTCTTTCTCAGCGAAGAAAAATCCTCAGCAGACAGTAACATACTCGACAGTCTTATTCAGTAAAGTTGAATCTCGGTGCACTTCATTCGGTTTGAACTTTTTCCGTTTATATATTTTGTTCTTGGTATAAATATTGGTATTACTGGTATAACCTAACCTTTCTGCCCGGTAACTTAACCTGTACTATCCTGTACACACGCACGCACGCACGCACGCACGCACGCACACACGCACACACGCACACACGCACACGCACACACGCACACACACACACACACGCACACACACACACACACACACACACACACACACACAAACACACACACTCTCTCTCTCTCTTTCTCTTCCACGACTCAGTTTCGAGCCATATTTTGAAGCAATTTGCTTTATTCATCTATTTGTTTTACGTGTATCTTTAGTACATAAGTTTTGGCGGGACATGAACTATTATTCCCTTCCTTCTCCTCCTCCTCCTCCTCCCCCTCTTTTTTTCAAACCTTTTCCCTTATCCCTTTACTTTCTTATGTTATCAGTTCATCTATGACTCCACACACACCACACACGTAATACAGGCCACACAAAATGCTCCCGATGCCCACCGCACCATTACACGCAGCCACACAGCGACACCCTCGGCCCACGGGAAGAGCTCACAATTTAAGTTAAGAATTGAAATCAGTAATAAAAACCTGTAAACACTAAAACACTGATAAAAGCCGAATGGTGAAAATCTGTATATTCTATGCTATTTAGGGTTTAAGATATTGCCTGACAAAGAGAGATAAGAGAAACTGTAATTTTTTATTCAGGAAGGTCAGGAGTCTATAAACGAGACAATAAATTAAGAAACACTGTTGATTAATACATAAATATAATCAGGAGGCTTTATAACACATATGGAACCGAACCGCTGAACACAAAGGCGAAAAAACGTGGATGTGGTCAAAGTGAATAAAACCTAAGCAAACAAAACACATTAACCTTGAAGATGAAAAAAAAAAAAAAACCAATGAATGAAGAAAAATGTAAGTGTCAGAATCAAAACTTGTCGACCGAAAAAGAGGTAAGTTTCGGAGATGAATATATATTGTAAAAGTTAAAAATAAAGTATCACGACTCGCACTCAAACCTCCCAAAGTCTTCGTGGATTATGGAAGGCAATTCTTACCACCTCTCCACCACCACCCTCAACACCGCTCCACCACCGCCCTCAACACCGCTCCACCACACCTCAAACCTTACAACTCAAACTCTACACACCTCAACACCTCTCCACAACCACCATCAACACCTCTCCACCAACCACCCTCAACACCTCTCCACCACCAACCCTCAAACACCTCTCCACCACCACCCTCAAACACCTTCCACACCACCCTCAACAACACCTCTCCACCACACCCTCAACACCTCTCCACACACGCTAACACTCTCACATCAACACCTCTCACCACCACCCTCAACACCTCTCCACCACCACCTCAACACCTCTCATCCACCACCCTCAACACCTCTCCACAACTACCCTCAACACATCGCCACCACCACCCTCAACACCTCTCCACAACCACCCTCAACACCGCTCCACCACCACCAACCTCAACACCTCTCCACCGCCACCTTCAACACCTCTCCACCACCACCCTCAACACCTCTCCACCACCACCTCAACAACTCTCCACCACCGCACCCTCAACACCTCTCCACCGCCACCCTCAACACCTCTCCACCACACCCTCAAACCGCTCCACCACCACCTCAACAACTCTCCACCACGACCACCCTCAACACCTCTCACACGCCACCCTCAACACCTCTCCACCACCACCCTCAACACCTCTCCACCACCACCCTCAACACCTCTCCACCACCACCCTCAACACCTCTCCACCACTCCACCACACACCCTCAACACCTCTCCACCACCACCCTCAACACCTCTCCACCGCCACCCTCAACACCTCTCCACCACCACCCTCAACACCTCTCCACCACCACCCTCAACACATCTCCCCCACCACCACCACTCAACACCTTTCCACCCACCACCCTCAAACACCTCGCCACACCACCCTCAACACCTCACCACCACCACCCTCAACACCTCTCCACCACCACCCTCAACACCTCTCCACCACCACCCTCAACACCATCTCCACCACCACCCTCAACACCTCTCCACCACCACCCTCAACACCTCTCCACCACCACCCTCAACACCTCTCCACCACCACCCTCAACACTCTCCCCCACCACCCTCACTCCAACACATTTCACACCACCACCCTCAACACCTCTCCACCACCACCCTCAACACTTCTCCACCACCACCCTCAACACCTCTCCACCACCACCTCAACACCTCTCCACCACCACCCTCAACACCGCTCCACCACCACCCTCAACACCGCTCCACCACCACCCTCAACACCTCTCCACCACCACCCTCAACACTCTCCACCACCACCCTCAACACTTCTCCACCACCCTCACCCTCACACCACCTCTCCACCCCTCCACCACCCTCAACACCTCTCCACCACCACCCTCAACACCTCTCCACCACCACCCTCAACCACCCTCCCACCACCACACCTCAACACCTCCCACCACCACCCTCAACACCTCTCCACCACCACCCTCAACACCTCTCCACCACCACCCTCAAACACCTCTCCACCACCTCACCTCTCCACCACCCTCACACCTCCACCACCCTCAACACCATCCCACCACCACCCTCAACACCTCTCCACCAACCACCCTCAACACCCTCCACCACCACCTCACCCTCACACCCCACCCTCACCCTCCACCGCCACCTTCAACACCTCTCCACCACCACCCTCAACACCTCTCCACCACCACACCTCAACAACTCTCCACACCGCCACCCTCACACCTCTCCACCCCACCCTCAACACTCTCCACCACCACCCTCAAGACCGCTCCACCCACCACCCTCACACACACCTCTCACCACCGCCACCCTCAACACCTCTCCACCCCACCCTCAACACCTCTCCACCACCACCCTCAACACCTCTCCACCACCCCCCACTCAACACCTCTCCACCACCACCCTCAACACCTCTCCACCACCTCAATCCACCACCCTCAACACCTCTCCACCACCACACCCTCAACACCTCTCCACCGCCACCCTCAACACCTCTCCACCACCACCCTCAACACCTCTCCACCACCACCCTCAAACACTCTCCCCCACCACCCTCACCTCCACACCTTTCCACCACCACCCTCAACACCTCGCCACCACCACCCTCAACACCTCCCACCACCACCCTCAACACCTCTCCACTACCACCCTCAACACCTCTCCACCACCACCCTCAACACATCTCCACCACCACCCTCAACACCTTCCACCACCACCCTCAACACCTCTCCACCACCACCCTCAACACCTCTCCACACCACCACCCTCAACACATCTCACACCCCCACACCCCACCCTCACTCAACACATTCCACCACCACCCTCAACACCTCTCCACCACCACCCTCAACACCTCTCCACCACCACCCTCAACACCTCTCCACCACCACCCTCCCACACACCTCTCCACCACACCAACCCTCAACACCTCTCACACACCACCCTCAACACCCTCCACCACCACCCTCAACACCTCTCCACCACCACCCTCAACACCTCTCCACCACCACCCTCAACACCTCTCCACCACCACCCTCAACACTCTCCACACCACCCTCAACACCTCTCCACCACCACCCTCACACCTCTCCACCACCACCCTCAACACCTCTCCACCACCACCCTACACACACCCTCCACCCTCCACCACCACCCTCAACACCCTCCACCACCACCCTCAACACTCTCCACCACCACCCTCAACACCTCTCCACCACCACCCTCAAACCTCTCCACCAACCCTCACACCCCCACCACCACCCTCAACACTCCCACCACCACCCTCAACACCTCTCCACCACCACCCTCAAAACCTCTCCACCACCACCCTCAACACCTCGCCACCACCACCCTCAACACCTCACCACCCACCACCACCCTCAACACCTGCTCCACCACCACCCTCAACACCTCTCCACCACCACCCTCAACACCTCTCCACCACCACCCTCAACACCTCTCCACCACCACCCTCAACACCTCTCCACCACCACCACCCTCAACACATATCCACCACCACCACCCTCAACACCTCTCCACCACCACCCTCAACACCTCTCCACCACCACCCTCAACACCTCACCACCACCACCCTCAACACCTCACCACCACCACCCTCAACACCTCTCCACCACCACCCTCAACAATGCTCCACCACCACCCTCAACACCTCTCCACCACCACCTCACCAACACCTCTCCACCACCACCACCCTCAACACCTCTCCACCACCACCCTCAACACCTCGCAACCACCACTCTCAACCCCTCTCCACCACCACCCTCAACACCTCTCCACCACCCACCTCATCAACACGCTTCATCGCCTGTCACAAATTGCTAAGCTTCAAAAAGTTTCTTAATACATGACGCAGCTCATATGCCTCACCGTCTTAGTCATTAAATATTTACTGGGACTGAATATTGAAATTTCTCGAACAGATCTTAACTTCAGGGCTTCAGGAGGACCATATCTTGCGTGACTCGTTCTCGGCGTCTCGAGATCAAGCTGCCGTGATAAGGAGAACAACAGGAATACCATGAAGAACAAAGGGAACCATTTCTTTCTCCCCTTTGTTTTTAATCGAAGCCAGTCCTTATATCGTATATCGTCACAGCATAAACAAGTATATTGATAGTAAAATAACAGCAAAAGATACAGTCACGTCCCTGTACAGGCAAGGAGAGAGGGTGTAGGAGGAAAAGATATATATAGCAGCGCCGGTGTGACACAGAGCGTTTTGGGAAGTGTGAAGTTCTGTGAGCGATACCAAGAGACAAAAGAAAGATGGAAAGTGGGAAAAATATAACTATTAGAGCGAAGAAAACTGAAAGAAAAAATAACTTGAAGGAGATGAGGAGGGAAGAATGAAGGAAGGGAAGTGAAAAGAATGCACTGGAAAAATTCATGAAAATTATAAGAAATAAAAACGGAGACAACTATTGAATGTATGAAGGAAGAAAGAGGGAAGGGAAAAAGGAAAGAAAGAAAAAATGAAGGCAGGAAAGAAGAGAAGAGCAGCAAGGACGGAAGGGAAAAAAACTAACTTTGGGGGGAGAGAGAGAGAGAGAGAGAGAGAGAGAGAGAGAGAGAGAGAGAGAGAGGAGAGAAGAGAGAGACGAGGAGAGAGAGAGAGAGAGAGAGGAGAGAGAGAGAGAGAGAGAGAGAGAGAGAGAGAGGAGAGAGAGAGAGAGAGAGAGAGAGAGAGAGAGAGAGAGAGAGAGAGAGAAAGAGAGAAAAAAAAAATGCTACCGTCTCAAATGTAAATAAACCAGTTCGATACCCTTTCCCAGGATGCAGCATTGGTTTCAGCCACTCTTCATCCATCACAAAGAAAGGGTTGCAACGACATTCAATCAATCATTGGGGGCATACGCCGGGGGGCGCGTCGCCTCGCCCACCCTACGACGCCACTCCCGGAGGTCACCACGCGCGAGTCCCCATGCAGGCTTCCTTCATATACCAAGCAACTCTCGAAAGGAAGCATCAACTTGCCCCAGCCACGAGCCTTGTAGGCGCCCCCTTGGCCTCCTGCAAGCCGGATTGTCTCTTACAGATACAACCCGATGGGAAGGATCGGTTTCAGGATAGCGTGCCACATGCCCATATAGCCGAAGTTGGCGCTGACGGACTATGCAGGTAATAGGCCTCGATTCTGTCTCACGGTGCAATCGCTGATTTGACACGTAATCATCCCAGCGATACCCCATGATTCTACGAAGACACTTATTACCAAAGGCATCGATTCGCCTCTTCAAGTCGCTATTTAGTGTCCTTGTCTCACAACCATACAGTAAGACAGGGATCACAAACGACTTGAAGATCCGGATATTTGTCCTCCTGCACACTGCACAGGTACCGACAACGCCAAATACTCGTGTTGAGCGAGTCCATAACACCGTGGGCTATGCCAATCCGCCGTAAGACTTCTTGACGCGACTCGCCATCATTATGGACTGCGCTACCAAGGTATGTAAAACTCTTCAAGATCTCAATGTCCTCGCCGCACGCATGAACAGACTGTACTGTTTCATCTAGTTAGCCTCCAAACACCTGGACCTTGGTCTTGAGCCAGGAGACCTCAAGTCCCCAATCATTGCAACGACGGCCCTCTCATTTTTTCCCCAAGTACAGAATAAGAAAACCAGGCTAAAACAGAAAAAAAGTAAACAAAAATCTCGATCAATTAAAGTACCATTGTAAACTCTGCATATAATACACCTTCAAATATTACACCTTCAAATAATACACCTCACTCGGATATACGTAAAATCAAAGTCAATAAATACTTTATAATATGGTAAATAACAAACATGATCATTTAGTAATTAATACGTGATGAAGGTTGCCTGTCTCATTAGGTTATTATGAAGCACTGGGACTCTGCAGCCACCTGACACGGAGCGATTGTTCTTTATATAATTATTTATAGCTTTTATTTATGTTTATTTTACTCCTTGTCGTTATAACAGACGGAGGACGTGGGTAATATTAGTGTTAATAGATAATACGTGGTTGAATTTAACTCCTCTGTGATGTGGTAAGAGGGAATCACAAGTAAAAACTAATGTGAAAATAAGGGAAAAAATGTATGCGAAGGAATTTGCGTTACTAGACAATGCAAGGACTTTGGTCTTCGGCGGGATCCGAACGTGTGTCATCGTCCACATCTTATATACACTGACCACTCTGGCACCACCGACCTAACATGGCAAGAGGGTGAAGTTGTATGAACAAGAAATAAGCGCGCACACACACACACACACACACACACACACGCGCACACACACACACACACACACACACACACGAGTAAGCCACCTCCATTCCTCCCTTTCTCCTTCCCTTCCTTCAAGTCTCTCACCCTCTCCCTCACTTCCACAATCGTAAACCTATTATCCTTCTTCCCCTCTTCCTATCTTTCTTCATTTTCTTTTTACTTCCTCTTTCGGAACCTAGACGGTCGCTACCTCCCACACAATCAAAGTCAACCAGCTCCCACCTCTCTCTCTTCTCTCTCTCTCTCTCTCTCTCTCTCTCTCTCTCTCTCTCTCTCTCTCTCTCTCTCTCTCTCTCTCTCTCTCTCCGAAGTGAGACATTCGCGGGGTAAATTACACAAGCAGAAGATTCATGTCGTCATTGTGGTGGATAAATTTCCCTTTGATACACTGCATCATCCAAACTTATTCCCGGAAGAAGTGTTGGCGAGAGAAAAATGTATAATGATAATAATGCTAGTCGAGGTTAGAGGAGGGAATTTTTTGTGTGTGTGTGTATGTCTGTGCGCGCGCATCACATCAGAAAGCAACTGATACTATGTAGTGGCCGCCAAATGTTGTGGCGGTCTGACTTCCTGATGCCGTCAGTGACACGCTCACTCATAATGCAACAAAATATTCGTATAACATAAAATATCAAGAAACCGTGTAACTTACCGCTATCCTAGTACTTGATTGCATTCCCTTTCTTCTTGACAACATCCTGCAGTCGGTTAGGTACTGAGTCTGCAAGTTTTTGAAGAAACTTCTTTGGCAGTTCCTCCCACAGTTTCAACAGTGCAGCTTTTAACTTCGCTAATGAACTTGTGTCCACCTCTTGAAGTTTCCTTTTCATTATGGACCAAATATTTTCTATTGGGTTCAGGTCAGGACTAATTGGAGGCCAGTCAAAGCAATCGATAGCCCTTATATTATCCAACCATTCCTTAACAACGTTTGCCCTGTGACATGGGGCACCGTCCTGCATAAATGTTTCTGCCCTACACTTGTCATAGCAGGATTCAAGATTGCCATGCAGGATGTCTAAATATCGCTCACTGTTCACAGTAACACCTTTTTCAAAAAATACGAGGTTACCCACTCCATAATATGAAGAACAAGCCCACACCATGAGATAATTTGGGTGTCTTACTCTCTCTACGGTGTATCGAGGGTCGTGGCGGTCAGAATTCTTAGACCGCCTGACTTTTGCTTACATTTGCAAAGTTAGTTCTTGTCACTGCAAAAACACTTTCATCCGACCATAAGAGACCTTAGGAATGACAAGGGCTTATCGACCAAAATGACGGATCTGAGTTACATGCACCAGCTTGTATAGGATACTAAACTACACGTATATCTTAATTAACTCAGATATGGATATTGGCCCAAACCATAAGGCTGAGAATCCTATCTTTAAACATGGAATTCCCGACGTTAGTAGGCCCTTGCACTGCACCTCCCTTGGGTCTTTGCAGCCTTACTGTAAGGTAACAAGGGCCTGCAGTCAGCCAATCACAGCGCCGCGCTGAGCCGAGGCCTACGATATACAAGGCCTGTTCAGTGGGGGTAATACGTCCCAGCAGTAGTGCGCTCAGTTCAGGGTTCGCAGAGTGGATTTAACTCTCTCCCCTGTAAAATGCTGTGTGTTTCACGTTTTAAGTAATCGTATTTTTTAATATTCGTTTTTGACAAATAACATAAGAAAATAAGGAAGCTACAAGAGGCCATGAGACCTACACGAGGTAGTTCCTGTTACTTAACTCTACCTACGTATATACACCTCTCTTCCCTATCCATGCATTTATCCAGACTCCTTTTAAGGACCCCAATAGACTCCGCATTGATCACCTGACGACTTAGTCCATTCCAATCATTCACCACCCTATTTGTGAACCAGTTATCCCAATTTCCTTTTTAAATCTACGCTTTTCCAGCTTGAATCCGTTACTTCTCGTTCTACCCTGCTTACTAACCTTAAGAACTTTTCCTACATCGCCTATATTGTATCCCTTTATCCACTTAAAAGCTGTGGTACGTGTCTCACGTTTTAAGTGTGACCAGAATTTTTTATAATTATATATTAATAGTTTGACAAAATAACATGCAGATTAAAGCATTACCCTAGCAAGGTAGAGTATAAGAAAAATATATACATACATTATATACATTTTATTAACATGCATAATATATAGTATATGCATAACAACAACAAAATTTTTCTAAATCACATAAGACAAATGCATAATTAAAAGAAAATAATGCTAAATAATATCAGACATGTAACGCGTAAATAAATCCTCCTCTCTTCTAAAACACATATTTTAATGCTTTAATTCTGTTGCTGTAAAGTCTGGACACAATACAATAATTATACTAATGTTATCACAATGATTTAACCTGTTCTTACCATATATAGATATATATTTATAGATATTTATTTATATATAAATAAATATATTATATATATATATATATATATATATATATATATATATATATATATATATATAATATATATATAATATATTATAAATATATATATATATATAATATATATATATATATATATATATAATATATATAATATATATAAATATATATAATATATATATAAATATATATTATATTATAATATTAATATATAATATATATAAGTATATATATATATATATATAATATATATATAATTATATATATATATTTTATATATATATATATATATATATATATATATATATATATATATATATATAATATATATATATATATGATATATATATATATATAATATATATATATATATAGGGAGGGAGGGATGGGAGGAGGGAAGGAAGGAAGGAGAGAAGAATGGGGAGAAGAAGGAGGGATGGGAAGAGGAGGGAGGGAAGAAGGAGGAAGGAGGGGAGAATGGGAGAGAAGGAAGGAAGGATGGAAAGAAGGGAGGAAGGAAGGGAAGAAGGAAGGAGGGAATGGCAGGGAAGGAAGGAAGGAGGGAAGAGAGGGAAGATAGGAAAAGATGTAATACGATATTATGATGAGAATAATGAGTAATGAGAGATAATTATGGTAAGAAGGAAGAATGAGGGAATGAAGAGAGAGGAGGAGACGATTGAGGAGGAGGAAGAAAATGAGGAGGAGGAGGAGGAGAAGAATGGGGAGGAGGAGAGATGATATAACCAGTAAAGGATAGAAATAAAGCTCTACTGTTGTCTCATCATCACTCTCTCACCCCCCCACTGACCAGGCCTTGTATATCGTAGGCCTCGGCTGAGCCGAGCCCTGGGACCCAGCCAATCAGCGCGCGGCACAGGCTGTCGCACACACATCTTCCACCTTCCACCACGCACTTCCAACCTTCCCCAGCTCACTCGTGGCTCGTGTAAATCATTATCATCATTAAGAATTACCTACTCTTTGCGTCATGGCTGACTGGAGAATATACTGACAGTAGCAACGAAAGTGGCACTAAGTGTGGATGTATAGCTCGCCTTGGTGACGACAAGGTGCAGGAACAAAAAATCATAAGAACATAAAAAAATAAGGAAGCTATAAGAGGCCGTGAGACCTACACGAGGTAGTTCCTGTAAACTGTCTTTGATATTCAGTGTTTTTGGGGAAATTGCTGAATATAATAAGCAGAATGAATACATTGCACGCTGTGTTCGTGGTATTCCCGTGCCAAGATTTCGTGTGGAAGCTGCCCGCCAGTCTGGGCGCTGTGTAGCCTGTGTCATGCATTTTCTTTTTCTTTTTGTGATTGTATGACTTAAAACTGAGGAATGTAATAACATGATCTTTACAAACCACACAAATACATGTTATTTGGTAACAAAAAACTTTCGATTTTGACAATACTTTATAGTGAAAAAGAAGTTTATCTAGATTCAAATTTTTTTTTTTTTATATAAATAAATATTTATAATAGCATGTTGCATTTACATATACAAATAGCGCTTTGATACATCATTTTTTAAAGATTAAAATCAATAAAATCCATTAATATGATCCGAAGATATTAGCGTCGAAAGTTTTAACCACGATTTACTCAAAACACCATTTTGGTCGATAGGCCCTCATCATTCCTAAGGCCTTCTTACTTATTATTTATTTATTATTTTTATCATGCGTCTAATTTTCCCTTTTCTTTGTGTGC
>JACEEZ010002157.1:127500-197500 GCA_016584305.1 Chionoecetes opilio
AGTTAAATCCTCCATCCAAGTTGTAATCTAATAAAAAATCTTAATCAAGTAATATCATTCAAAAACCGTTGACCTGTTCTAAACCCCCCATAGAAGTTACCCCGAAATACCAGCAACACACTAGTACTACTACTACTACTACTACTACTACTACTACTACTACTCTACTACTAGTACGACTACTACTACTACTACTACTACTATGACTATTAATACTACTAAAACTATAAAAAACCGAAAATATATATAAATAAAAAACGTAAAGTAAAATAGATTGTAAAAAAAAATAAAGTGCAAGAGAGGAATCCAATCACAGATGCAACACGAGAAGCAAAGATAACAAAAGGAGGAAATATAAGAGAACTAGGGGTGGGGGGGCACTCAGTAGAGCGCATACCTCCGCCCGAATATTTCTCGATGACGGGGGTGCGAGCGGCGGGGGGGTCCAACATGATCAATTTTTACCCAGATACGATGAAGTTACGAGAAAATCTAGTTTACCATAGTGTGTCCTAAGGCCTCAGTGATCTCTAGAGCGCTAAAACAGAAAACGGAATTTTTTTACCCATAACTAAAAAAAAATTCGGAAACATTTCATCAATTGGTTGCCATGGCAACAGTTGTGATTCGATTTCATCCAAAATTAAAGCAGTTCTTCGTTATATCAAATAGACTTGGCATACCAAGTTTGGTCCAAATATATTCGTAACTTTTCGAGAAATCCTGTACACTAACAAACAAACAAACAAACAAACAAACAAACAAACAAACAGACAGACAGATCGGGGTGAAAACATAACCTCCCTCCAATTTCGTTGGCGGAGGTAAAAATAATGTCACCACCACCACCACCACCACCAACACCAAGAGTTACACACAAAGACAAAAGAACAACCACCATTCCTCTTCTTTATTAAATATCATTCACTCCGAGAGTTATAGAGATACTTTTGTCCTTCTCGTTACTTGTTCTCCGACCATTCTTCTTATGCGGAGCTGGGGACGAAGAGAGAGAGAGAGAGAGAGAGAGAGAGAGAGAGAGAGAGAGAGAGAGAGAGAGAGAGAGAGAGAGAGAGAGAGAGAGAGAGAGAGAGAGGGGGAGGGGGAGGCGCAGAGTGCCGCTCTGCCTCTGACGCCAAGTACCGTTCTTGGCTTGCCTTCATGAGGCAGCCAACTGCCCGAAACAGACAAAAAGGCACAGAGAGGCGGCCGAACGCATGAGGACCACCCAGGAGTGGGCCTCTGCCCACAATGCATCACTGCCCGAGATAAGGTGGACCTCCAGGCCAAGCACTTCACAGAAAAGATGTGCGTCCCTGACAGACCCTGGTAGATCACCTCCGACACAGCCAGACATAGTGAGTGATAAACTAGTGAGTGTGATGACGAGTGAATCGCAAGTGAAAGCACTGCTTGTTGATCTTGACGTGCAAAAAGCGGTGGGGCATCAGTCCCTGTCTGTTCCGCTAGAGTGCCGAGGACCTGGCGCGTCCACTCTCCTCACTCTTCAATCACTGCCTACGGACCAGCAGGTGGCCATAAGCGTGGTAATTTAGCAGTGTGGTCCCGGTGCATGAGAAAAATGCAAAGATTCTAGGGCCAAAAAACTACCACTATTGTGGCTTCGAGGGTCTTTGAGCAACTTAAGAGGCACCATCTGTTCAACACTAGGCAGTTTGGGTTTAGAGCGGGCATGGCAGCAGCGGACTTGCATATTCTGCTATCCTCGGAGTGGAGTGCAGCCCTGGACCATTGGTGGGTGTGCCCCGCAACCTTCACCACAAAGCTACGCGCCGCAGGTGTGGGCTGGTCGGTCCTTCAACTTTTCCGTGACTGCCTGAAAGAGAGGCAGCTGAAAGTTGTCATCAATGGATAGGAGTCTAAGATGCAGCCCATCAGAGCAGGTGTCCCTCAGGGAAGCTGCCTCGGCCCCCTGCTCTGGAATAACATGAACACAACGCTGAGCCGCATCGTGGCCTGAGGCAGCAAATGGCAAATGAAATTCGCCCTTTACAAAACACAACTCCTCAATATCTTCAGGTCGAGTGTAGTCCTGCGCCTTATCTTCCATGGGAAGACGCTGGTGCCCCAAGACGAGGTGGAGGTGCTGGGGATCTGTAGGTTGACCTTCAGAGCCCACATCGAGCGGCTCGCAAAAGAAGCTTCTGGGAAGCAGGCATCCCTGAGGGGGATTTCCTAGCTTGTCTCCAATGTTAAAGAAGCAGAAAATCAGCTGCGGCAAATAGATCCGAAGAAGGCATTAGGGCCTGACAACATCCGCCCTCACCTACTAAAGGGATGTGCTGACCAGCTCGCTCCACCACTCACCATCATCTTTAACAACATCCTTTCCTCGTGCAAGTGGCCCACGCAATGGAAAGAAGCATTAGTGGTGGCCATCCACAAAAAAAACTACAGCAAACCGAACCCCCAAAACTACTGCCCAATTTTCCTCTTCACCACTGTTGGGAAAATCTTGGAGTCCCTCATGTCCGCCAAAATCAACACCTTCATGGACGCCCACCATCTCTTCAACTCCAAGCAATTTGGTTTCAGGCAGGGAAGGTCAGCTGCAGACCTGCTCCTCGTTCAGTCTGCTTCCTGGAACCACTCGCTGGATAGAGGAATGGACACCTTTGTTGTGGCTTTGGACATAGCCGGAGCCTTCGACAGGATGTGGCACCGAGGTCTCAACGCCAAGCTGAGGAGCCTGGGAGTGCGCGGCGACCTGCTGCAGCTCATCCAGGACTACCTCCAAGACAGGACCTTACGGGTGGTGATCAACGGCCACACTTCCAGCCAGAAACCCATCCACGCCAGCGTCCCGCAGGTCAGAGTACACGGGCCTCTTCTGTGGAATGTCAACTGCAATGACATTCTCCAGCTCATTCCTGAGGCCCAGGCGTACGCTGACGACTGCACCCTTTCCTTCACCTGCGGCAGACATGACTGGCAGGACACGGTGTGCCGCATCAACCTGGCATTGGACAACATCGTCACCTGGAGTAGTCGATGGCAGATCAGCCTGGTCACTGACAAAACCCAGGCACTGCTTATCTCCCGCAGGCAAGACATCACCAACCTGCCTGTGCCGGATCCATACTTGAGGTGGAGTTTGTCGCGGGATTGTCCTTTACCAGTCATGCCAGGAGAGTTGCTAAAAAAGCGGCTTAGAGACTCAGCGATGTCCGGCGCATCTCCCACCTTCTGGATGCTAAAAGGGTTGAGCTCCTGTACAAGGCACAGTTACGTCCCCTCATGGAATACTTCCCCTCTAGCCTGGTCTTCCTGTCCGCCCTCTTACCTGGCCACACTAGACCGAGTCCAGAAAAGAGCCCAGCGACTGGGGAACAGCAAACATCCCCACCTCGCGCCTGACTCCTTCCAACCCTTCCAGGAGCGCAGGGATGTGGCAGGTTTGTGTGTCATGCACAAGGCACTCAATCTCCAAACGCCCCACCTGGCAGCCATCAAGCTCCCCAGGCCGGCGCCCCTTCACTCCACCCGTGTCGCCCCATACATACAGGAGCAAGTGACTGTGCCCTTCTTCAGGACAAAGCACCACCTGCGTTCCTTCCTATCCAGTTACAGCCGTCTGTGGAACCAGCTAGTTCGTCAAACCTACCTCCACCACCACGCCTCGCTACAAGACTTCAAGCAGGGGGTGAACAGCTGGTTCATGGCCTAGATTTATTGAATATAAAATGTATTTTGTATATCATATGTAGCTATAGATAGCTCTAGAGTAAAACCTAGAGCTTTAGCTCTCACAAATGTAAGAACAGTTAAAAGAGAGAGAGAGAGAGAGAGAGAGAGAGAGAGAGAGAGAGAGAGAGAGAGAGAGAGAGAGAGAGAGAGAGAGAGAGAGAGAGAGAGAGAGAACAGGTATAGTTAAATGTATGACATAAGATGTTAGACGAAGATAACAAAGAAAGACAAAATAACGAAGCAATATGAAAGTCAGATACCATGAGACCATGACGGGAACGCAACTCAAAAAGTAATAAAAACAGTTGTTATTAAAGCATGTGGAGCTACACAGTATCAGAACACACAGCAAAATTGAAAAAGAAGCAGAAAATGACTCCTAGAAACTTTTTGAATCAACAGGGAATCAACAACAACAAGGGCAACAAGGAATCAAAGCGACATTTCTTGCTATCAACATTAGGGAAACTAGTACAAGGATATGAAGACTCGAAAAGAACCATTAATGAAGGATATGGAAGCACGTGTGAGCCATGAAACACAAAGAGGAGGGGAAAATGACAAGATAATTTTTGTTCATTCATACACATAAGACCTTGAAGAAGAAGCATTGGGAAGCAGCGAGCACTGAGGGAGAGACCAGATGCAATGCCAGCGGGTGGGAGGAATATCATAACACCGGGTATCATTCTTCAGCGAGGACGGTGATTGGTGGGGCGGGGAGGACGGGAGGAGAGGCTTTGTGGTGGTGATGCGTAAAGGCGGCGTCACACTAGCACTTTTTCCGTCTAGTTTTTTTCAGCGACTTTCTACAAACTAACAATTTTCTGACTGCAAAGTCAGCAGGCCGTCACACACACAGAATCGTTCGCCTGCGTCACCAGTCAGCTGTTCGACTGTAAACAAACATGGTTCTTTGTGGTTTGTGGTTTAACCACTTTGTGGTTAAGATTATGTTTCATTAAAACCTATAAGGTTAGGTTAGGTTTCATTAAAATCTGGTTAGGTTAGGTTTCATCTATAATAATATAAGCGAAAGTGTGTCTGTCTGTCTGTCTGTCTGTCTGTGTGTGTGTGTGTGTGTGTGGTATAGGTTCCGCCCCCCGTGGCGCAATCACCTCATATGGCACATTTTTGGAACCGGGTTGACCAGGGGAAGGTCATAAGCCCATTTATGAGATGATTCGATCACTTTTTTTTTTTTTTTTTTTTAGCAGCCTATTAGCGATAATTGTGAAAAAAAAAAGTGGGTTGCGAGAATTGAGGAAACCTTGATGTAGGGTAATGGGTAATGGGTGAGTGAATGGGTGGGGTGATGGGTAATGGGTGTGGGGTGATGGGTGAGTGAATGGGGGGGGGGTGATGGGTTGGGGGTGATGGGTGATGGGTGAGGGAATAGGTGGGGGGTGATGGGTAATGGTAAATATAAGCGAAAGTGTGTCTGTCTGTCTGTCTGTGTGTGTGTGTGTGTGTGTGTGTGTGTGTGTGTCTGGTATAGGTTCCGCCCCCCGTGGCGCAATCACCTCATATGGCACATTTTTGGAACCGGGTTGACCAGGGGAAGGTTTTAAGCCCAATTATGAGATGATCCGATCACTTCTTTATTTATTTTTAGCAGCCTATTAGCGATAATTGTGAAAAAAAAGTGGGTTGCGAGAATTGAGGAAACCTTGATGTAGGGTGATGGGTAATGGGTGAGTGAATGGGTGGGGTGATGGGTAATGGGTGTGGGGTGATGGGTGAGTGAATGGGTGGGGGGTGATGGGTTGGGGGTGATGGGTGATGGGTGAGGGAATAGGTGGGGGGTGATGGGTAATGGGTGAGTGAATGGGTGTGTGGTGATGGGTAATGGGTGAGTGAATGGGTGGAGGGTGATGGGTAATGGGTGAGTGAATGGGTGGGGGGTGATGGGTAATGGGTGAGTGAATGGGTGGGGGTAATACATACATTTCTACATCCATGATTTCAGGAAAGTTAGAAGGGGCTATCTGGAGAGTCCGTGTTTGGTGGGCCGAAGGCCCACCAAACACAGGTGGTGGGCCAAAGGCCCACCACCAATAGCCCTCCGCAGGAGCTAGCCAAAAAGTCCGCCCGGAGGGCGGCTTTGCGGCTAGTTAAAATATATAAGGTAAGGTTAGGTTTATTTATTTATTTATTTTTTTCTATTTTTTTTTCTTTGCGCAAAATAAAACTATCTCCATTACAACACGCACCTATTGTAGGCCAAGAAAAAATAGTCTTTGTCTCTGAAAACGACCGCGAAACTCTCGTCCATTATTACCGACGGCTATAATTACGTGCCTTGTAATGCATTAAGTTGTAGTAGAACAATTTCTTTCATGACATCGTAAAAAAAAGTAAGCTGAAAGGCTTGTGGAGCCCGCCAACTTCTGCGGATTATGCACCCAAAAACATAGTTACCGAAATAGGAAATGTAGGTACTTATTACTTCTATTGCCGTTTCTTTAGCTGTGCTTTCCTGTGCCTGTATGTTTGTTTTTTGTGCAATGAATTTTCTAAATGCAGATAAGTGTGAGGTTAAGTTTTGGTTAGGTTAGGAGGCATTCATGATTCTTAACACCACTGTGTGTCAGGGTGTGTCTGGTGAGGTCACTCTTTGTAGTAAATCTTTTCCCACACTCTAAACATTCATAATTCTTAACACCACTGTGTGTCAGGGTGTGTGTGGTGAGGTGACCCATTGTAGCAAGTCTTTTCCCACACTCTAAACATTCATAATTCTTAACACCACTGTGTGTCAGGGTGTGTATGGTGAGGTGACCCATTGTAGCAAATCTTTTCCCACACTCTAAACATTCATAATTCTTAACACCACTGTGTGTCAGGGTGTGTGTGGTGAGGTGACCCATTGTAGCAAATCTTTTCCCACACTCTAAACATTCATAATTCTTAACACTACTGTGTGTCAGGGTGTGTTCGGTGAGTTGACTCTTTGTAGTAAATCTTTTCCCACACTCTAAATATTCATAATTCTTAACACCACTGTGTGTCAGGGTGTGTTTGGTGAGCTGACTCTTTCTAGCAAATCTTGTCCCACACTCTAAACATTCATAATTCTTAACACCACTGTGTGTCAGGGTGTGTTCGGTGAGTTGACTCCTTGTAGTAAATCTTTTCAATCGAATCATGCGAGAGACTGTTGGCTGTTATATAGAACCGGCTTTTAAATGTATCTACATGTACAATAGTCACTTGAATATTTTTAATACTTCTAAACGTATTGAATTATAATTTGCAAAAACTTACTGATTTATATCGAATATCTTTAAAGTAATCACTATAGATTCTGATTTGACTAAGAAAGTTGACTTCAACTTTGCAGACAAAGACGATCACGAGCGACTGCCTCAGACTTGACTGATGCAGACGGACTAACTAGTCAGAGCGAGAAAAAACTAGTCAGAGCGACGAAGTTCGACTAACTAGACGGAAAAAGTGCTAGTGTGACGCCGCCTTAAGGGAGATAACACACTATTAGGGAAATTACGTTAGGGGGAAAAAATGAGAGAGTGAGTGGATGTTTTTTTTTCTCTCTCTCTTTCTCTTTCTCTTTTTTTTTCTCTCTCTCTCTCTTTCTCTCTCGGTATTTATACGTATATGACACTTATTATTTTCCTCTCTCTTTGCACCACATAAAAGTACAGGTAAAATAGATTACGTCAGATTTTAAGATACACGTGTGGGAGAAAGTAGTAGGTAATTTTTTTATTTTCTAATTCCTTGAAGTTAATGAGATAGCTTTTTTTTTCCTTATATAAGACCAGCGCCGAGCGAAAGAGGAGGAGGTCTGTGAATGTGTGGGATGTAATGCGCAGGAGGAGTGAGGAGAAGGATGTACTGTGTGTGGGTGTGGGTGTGGGAGTGTGTGTGTCTCTTATTTATAATATATGTAGACAGGTTGGTAAAAATTATGAGAGACTAGCCGCAAAGCCGCCCTCCGGGCGGACTTTTTGGCTAGCTCCTGCGGAGGGCTATTGGTGGTGGGCCGAAGGCCCACCAAACACGGACTCTCCAGATAGCCCCTTCTAACTTTCCTGAAATCATGGATGTAGAAATGTATGTATTCCCCCCACCCATTCACTCACCCATTACCCATCACCCCCCACCCATTCACTCACCCATTACCCATCACCCCCCACCCATTCACTCACCCATTACCCATCACCACACACCCATTCACTCACCCATTACCCATCACCCATCACCTATTCCCTCACCCATCACCCATCACCCCCAACCCATCACCCCCCACCCATTCACTCACCCATCACCCCACACCCATTACCCATCACCCCACCCATTCACTCACCCATTCACTCACCCATTACCCATCACCCTACATCAAGGTTTCCTCAATTCTCGCAACCCACTTTTTTTTCACAATTATCGCTAATAGGCTGCTAAAAAAAAAGAAGAAGAAAAGTGATCGGATCATCTCATAATTGGGCTTAAAACTTTCCCCTGGTCAACCCGGTTCCAAAAATGTGCCATATGAGGTGATTGCGCCACGGGGGGCGGAACCTATACCAGACACACACACACACACACACACACACAGACAGACAGACAGACAGACAGACACACTTTCGCTTATATTTACCATTACCCATCACCCCCCACCTATTCCCTCACCTATCACCCATCACCCCCAACCCATCACCCCCCACCCATTCACTCACCCATCACCCCACACCCATTACCCATCACCCCACCCATTCACTCACCCATTACCCATCACCCTACATCAAGGTTTCCTCAATTGGAGAGAACTGAAACTCGAGAAATGCCAGTGGTCGCTGGCAGTTTTAACTCAAAGGTTGGTCTACTGTGTTTTCCCTCCGCTACTAATATTTTTCATAAATCAATTTCGCGATAAATATTGATGCACCGCATCTGAATACTAAAAAGAACGTTCTTCTGTTGTTCTAGTAAGTGTATGCATGACATGCATTACGATTGAACGTTCTAAGATAGCAATTTAATGCAAATTACTCGCCTCGAGTAGCAAAGCTTAATATATTTTTTACATGTATATTGTGGCATGTAAAATTTGGGCGATGTTCACACTGTTTTCTAAGACAGTACTGCTGCGTCTGGCAAACGCTTGTCAAAATACAATAAGCAATGCCTTGGAAAAACGAAGAATAAAGAATGCCGAAATCGGCTTGTTGCTGCGACAATGTAGGTTATAATTGTGGAGGCGACACGCCGCGGCGGGGAGTGGTGGCGGGGAGATTGTGGCGGGGAGATTGAATCAAAACATTGCCACTTCACGCGTCGACTCATTGCACTTCCAGGCTTTCTATCTGATTGATACACAATAATAACAGGAACATATGACTGCCTAGGTATAGATAACTTCTAAACATACGTTATTGACTGTATAATATCATAGAGTAACATTTACCTCGCCTCCTCAACTATAACCTACTTGGTTATTTGGTTAAATACATGTTTTACAGAATCAGGCTTCTATACAATATACATATAGAAGAAAATCGTTCTTAAAATTATACTTTTGTGTTTTAAGTGCAGTGGAATAAGCCCATATTTTTCTTTCAAGTTGACCAACTTTTCACCAAATTGTGAGTTAAAACTGCCAGCGACCACTGGCATTTCGGAGTTGCAGTTCTCTCTAATTCTCGCAACCCACTTTTTTTTCACAATTATCGCTAATAGGCTGCTAAAAAAAAAAAAAAAAAAAGTGATCGAATCATATCATAAGTGGGCTTAAAACCTTCCCCTGGTCAACCCGGTTCCAAAAATGTGCCATATGAGGTGATTGCGCCACGGGGGGCGGAACCTATACCACACACACACACACACACACACACACACACACACACACACACACACACACACAACACAGACAGACAGACAGACACACTTTCGCTTATATTATTATAGATAAATGTAGTCCTGAGACGTTTATAGAATGGCTGCACATACTGTTGTATATGGATGATGCGGTGTTATAGAATACGGAATATAGGTTCCTACGACCAGGAACAACATGTTAAAAGAAATTTTGTATATTAAAGGAATATTGTGATGAATATGGAATGAAGATAAATATAGGTAAAACAAAGTTTTTCGTGATAAACGGTCAACCAGGGGACGCCGAGCCGCTGCGCGTGGACGGGTTAGTGGTGGAGCCCTGCAGCAGCTACGTGTATCTGGGGACTCCCTTCACGTGTGACGGTTCGGTGTCATCTGCTGTGAAAATACATGCACAAAACAAGTTATGTCTTGTTTTTAAAATGTGTTTCATTCCTTCGTATAAACAATGATATTCCTTTTATTGTAAAACGTCGTTTGTTCGATGCTGCCCTTATGTCGTCTTTACTATATGGCTGCGAGTCAGGCGCTGACGTGAAACCAATCATTAAATTGTACAATTGGGCCATGAAGGAGTTGTTAGGGGTAAGGAGAGCCACTACCAATAATGTTTGTTATGCTGAGTTAGGATACCCCTGGCTGCCTGACCTTATAAGACACAAAAAACACAAGTTTTATCATAGTATGTGGTCAGAGAGATGTAACATGAACGACGACCCCTTGTCTTTCGCTCTTAAGTATGTATGTCCTTAAATACCCCGATTGGAAAACTTGTGGCCCACATGGCACACAATAATGTCCCTCATATGTCTTCTGTGTTGTCTAATGTACATCATACAATTGCGAACTCTGAAACAACAAGATGCAATGAATATAGAACTATTAACCATCAATTTAAAGTACATGACGTTTATGAGAAGGGACATGTAATTAACGACCTCCATAGGATCTCGTTTACACGTTTTCGAGTCTGTGGTCATAGTTTAACAATGGAAACGGGACGCTGGAACAGGCGCGGACGTGGTCGCCTTCCTCTCGAGGAGCGCCTGTGTGTATGTGGTGACATACAAACATGTGGTAGAGGTGTGTCCCCAAACACAACACATTAGAGGCCTTTACAAATTTGATACTGTACATGATGTATTCTCTAATTTCACTGATGAAATCACATGCAAAATTATTCATGAAGTTGTGAATGCATATTATTTTCCGTTGATATTTTTTTTTGTTCTCTTTCATAGGGACGCAAGTACTTATAAACACTGTGACTAGAGAGAACTTGATGATTTTGTCTGTAATTTTGATCATGTTAATATGTAGTGTCAATATGTAGTAGATCTGCTTGTTGAATTTTATGTGTCTAGTAGTTTATTGATTTTTTTTTTTGCTGGACTACAGTTTGCTACTCATATTTGTGGGAATGTTTAATTTTAGAAATTATGTGTTTTGTCTATTTATTAATGACTAGCCGCAAAGCCGCCCTCCAGGCGGACTTTTTGGCTAGCTCCTGCGGAGGGCTATTGGTGGGCCTTTAACGCCAACCCATTCACTCACCCATTACCCATCACCCCCCACCCACTCACTCACCCATTACCCATCACCCCCCACCCATTCACTCACCCATTACCCATCACCACACACCCATTCACTCACCCATTACCCATCACCCCCCACCCATTCACTCACCCATTACCCATCACCCCCACCCATTCACTCACCCATTACCCATCACCCCCCACCCATTCACTCACCCATTACCCATCACCCCCTACCCATTCACTCACCCATTACCCATCACCCCCCACCCATTCACTCACCCATTACCCATCACCACACCCATTCACTCACCCATTACCCATCACCCCTCATCTATTCCCTCACCCATCACCCATCACCTCCCACCCATTCACTCAACCATCACCCCACACCCATTACCCATCACCCCAGCCATTCACTCACCCATTACCCATCACCCTACATCAAGATTTCCTCAATTCTCGCAACCCACTTTGTTCACAATTCTCGCTAATAGGCTGCTAAAAAAAAAAAAAGTGATCGGATCATCTCATAACTGGGCTTAAAACCTTCCCCTGGCCAACCTGGTTCCAAAACTGTGCCATATGATGGGATTCCGCCACGGGGGGCGGAACCTATACCACACACACACACACACACATTCATGTGTGTGTCGTGTCATTTCATTGCATATATATATGGATGAATGAATGATCGTATATATGCGTGTGTGTGTATGTATATGTATGTATGTGTGTATGTGCATATGTGTATATGTGTGTATATGTGTGTACGTATATGCATATGTGTATGTCTGTATGTGTATATGTATGTATATATGTATATGTATGTATATATTTTTTTTGCTTCACGTTACAAAGTAGTATATTTTTACTACATAAACTAACAGCCAACTGATTCTGCTCAGCACATATAACTTATATCTGAACATGTCTGTCAGGGAGCCTTGGCTCGACAGATCGTGCCAACGACCACTTTTTATGTAATTACTGAATGTATATATTTACTAGTAATAACAATAAACTTTACTTACTTACTTACTTACTTACTTACACACACACACACACAGACAGACAGACACACTTTCGCTTATATTATTATACTAGCCGCAAAGCCGCCCTCCGGGCGGACTTTTTGGCTAGCTCCTGCGGAGGGCTATTGGTGGGCCTTCGGCCCACCACCTGTGTTTGGTGGGCCTTCGGCCCACCAAACATGGACTCTCCAGATAGCCCCTTCTAACTTTCCTGAAATCATGGATGTAGAAATGTATGTATTCCCCCCACCCATTCACTCACCCATTACCCATCACCCCCCACCCATTCACTCACCCATTACCCCCCACCCATTCACTCACCCATTACCCCCCACCCATTCACTCACCCATTACCCATCACCACACACCCATTCACTCACCCATTACCCATCACCCCCCACCCATTCACTCACCCATTACCCATCTCCCCCACCCATTCACTCACCCATTACCCATCACCACACACCCATTACCCATCACCCCCCACCCATTCACTCACCCATTACCCATCACCACACACCCATTCACTCACCCATTACCCATCACCCCCCCCCACCCACCCCATTCACTCACCCATTACCCATCACCCACACCCATTCACTCACCATTACCCATCACCCCCACCCATTCACTCACCCATTACCCATCACCCCCCACCCATCATCACTCACCCATTACCCATCACCACACACCCATTCACTCACCCATTACCCATCACCCCCCACCCATTACCCATCACCACACACCCATTACCCATCACTCACCCATTATCATCACCCCCCACCCATTCACTCACCCATTACCCATCACCACACACCCATTCACTCACCCATTACCCATCACCCCCCACCCATTCACTCACCCATTACCCATCACCACACACCCATTCACTCACCCATTACCCATCACCCCCACCATTCACTCACCCATTACCCATCACCCCACCCATTCACACCATCATCACCCCCACCATTCCCACCCATCACACCCACACCATTCACTACACCATTCATCCCCACCCATTCACTCACCCATTACCCATCACCCTACATCAAGGCTTCCTCAATTCTCGCAACCTACTTTTGTTTTCACAATTCTCGCTAATAGGCTGCTAAAAAAAAGAAAAAAAAAGTGATCGGATCATCTCATAAGTGGGCTTATGACCTTCCCCTGGTCAACCCGATTCCAAAAATGTGCCATATGAGGTGTTTGCGCCACGGGGGGCGGAACCTATACCACACACACACACACACAGACAGACAGACACACTTTCGCTTTTATTAATATAGAAGAAGATAGATAGAAGAAGATATATAATGTGTAATTTATAATCCTGTGGTCAATAGATATCAAATAAATAAATAAATGTGTGTGTGTGTGTGTGTGTGTGTGTGTATTAAAAAGATAGTGTGTATATGGGTAGAGTAATATATGTGGGGTATAGTCAGATAGATGGATATTTCATTCGGGTATAATGTATGATGTTGGTGATGACTGGTTGGTGACTGCCGTGTGACAATAAGGTACCATTCCTCCTGACTGGAAAAGAGGGCTGGTCGTCCCTATCTGGCAAGGGAAAGGGGACCGTCAGGACTGCAACAATTACAGCGGTATTACACTGCTCAGCGTGCCAGGCAAGGTGCTTGCCCATCTATTGCTGACACGAATTCGCAGTCATCTGGTGAAGCAACAGAGACCTCAGCAGTCTGGGTTCACGCCTGGTAAGTCAACAACGGACCGTATCCTAGCGCTTCGTGTCCTGGTGGAACGCCGACGTGAGTTTCGACAGAGGTTGCTTGCAGCCTATGTTGATCTCAAGATTTGACTCAGTGCATCGTGAGTCACTCTGGGATCTTCTGCGACTTCGCGGGATTCCTGCAAGGACTATTGGTTTGATGAATGGTCTGTATTCTGGGACTGAGTGCTGTGCAGTGTGGGGGAGGTGTATCCAGCTTCTTTCATGTTAACACAGGAGTGAGGCAAGGGTGCATCCTTGCCCCATCACTTTTCAACGCTTGTATGGATTGGGTATTGGGCAAAGTTGTAGATCAAAGTGATTGTGGAGCATCCCTCGGCAACACCAAGATCACTGATCTTGTCAGAGAGAGAGAGAGAGAGAGAGAGAGAGAGAGAGAGAGAGAGAGAGAGAGAGAGAGAGAGGGGCATAAGCTTTATTTGTTTGTATGATATACTAAAGGAAGAAACTGATATATTTGAGAACTAAAACTTGGAGAAACGACAGCGTACACACACACACACACCACACACACACACACACACACACACATTTTTTCTAGATTCAGTGGGTAGTTCAAATATCGCGTAGGTCCCATGGTGTAATGGTTAGCATCCTGGGCTTTGAATCCAGAGACCCGAGTTCGAGTCTCGGTGGGACCTAAGCACCAATGTCTTATGTTTTGCACCGATATATTTTTCCCCTCCTATTTTTCCTATTACACATTGAGAACTTATGCTTTAACAAATCCGATAAACTGCAGGTCAATTGCGTTACACAAAGATTAAAGTGAAAATCCATAAAATATGTCTTTTTCATCTCTTCAACCTTTGCTATATTTGGTATTAAATGTGACTTTCAGCAATTACGTATTACGAGTATTGGACATTTTCATGTGATAGAAAAGAATATCAGAACAGGCTTAGAAATTAGATGAAACTAGTTGACATAAACACCCGCCTCTCAAGGCTCACTATAAATACAGATAAAATGATGTGTTATTTTCTATCAATTTATTATACTTAATATCGCTCGTTTCATCATCAAACACAGATAATTAGGCACAAAAAGCGATTCCCTTCACAAAATCGTCATGCAGTAATGGCAGACAAGGTTTTTATCAGGACTGAAGAGGCAAACACTCCAACATATAACTCTGGCTCACGGGACAGATAAATAATTACATGATAAGATAACGTGATAAGATAATATTGATAACGTGATAAGATAACGTGACAAGATAACGTGATAAGATAACGTGATAAGATAACGTGGCTCACGTGAGAAACATATTTACATGAAATACTTCATAGTTGTAAAATGAGATGCCACAGGGTGGCCGAGGAAGCGTCCATTTCCCGCCTCCACACAGCGCTATAGTCGTTCCAATGTATGACGTCACTTTAGATGTGGCTGCCTGAGGCGTATGACCACTAGCTGTGTTGCCACTTCACCCCCGCCACCTACTATAAGCAATACTCCTCTCTCACCCGCTCTCCCTCCCTGACCTGGGGGAGGTCAAGTACTTGACAACGTCCCACAAGCAACTCTGCCACGACTTGTAGTGATGTATACAAACTCATTGTTTTGTCTTCAGAAAACGAATCGTTCCTAGAATTATATGGTCTTATCATATAATTAATTGTACACAAAGTATATAAAACTCATTTATAAGTAGTTAATAGTTAACATTATGAGAGAGAAAGAGAGGTTAGCGCGATGATGTGGCATATCCGCTATTCCCGCCAGCCATATCTAAAGTGACTTTTAGAAGCACTACAGTGTGGCGACAATCACGGCGAGAGTAGCGGCCAAGTGCTGCTCAGTGGTGCTCACTGACGCAAACACACTAAAGCTCAAATGTATTATACAACGTGCAGGCATACTCTCATGGTTCCACTTTTACATCATGGAATATACACAGCTGGAACGGAGGTCATAAAATACCTCTCATACTTTCTTTCTGCTGAAAATTACGGAAAACCCATTACAATGTATAATGTGCTTTAGCAAAATTCCTTACTTATAAGTATTCTCCTCTGGCCTTGCCAATATGGATGACATACAACATCTATTGATCTTATAATGATAAGAGTAGTTAATGGCGTAGTTCGTAAGCAGAAAATTATAAGTATAATCTTACACATCTGAATAGGAACAAATTTGCAATGATATGTTTATATTGGTAGGCTTTGCTTCACTTCCTTGGCATTTGTTCTCCATGAGCAATATTAGTTTTTTCTTCTTCAATTATTGGTAGTCAAGGCTGATACCAGGTCAGGAAGGTCACGCCGGACCGTCAGGGATGTTTATGACTTTCTACCGAAGAGAGAGAGAGAGAGAGAGAGAGAGAGAGAGAGAGAGAGAGAGAGAGAGAGAGAGAGAGGAGAGAGAGAGAGAGAGAGAGAGAGAGAGAGAGAGAGAGAGAGAGAGAGAGAGAGAGAGAGAGAGAGAGAGAGAATCTTACTGCCTGAACCCCGTAAAGCCAATCAATCTGTCATTTCCCACAGCCCGGCACCGCCTCACCCTTCCCTCCACGCGTGTCCTTGCCGCTGGTGTCCGCAGGAAGGGAGGGAACAAGGCAAACTGAGACGCAAAGATCCCTCCATAACCGTCGTCACCGCAAACTCTTATAACACGCACGCACGCACGCACGCACGCACGCACGCCCCCCCCCCCTAACCCTCCCAAATACATCTGTTGTAGTTCAACTGTAAATTAATTATCTTAAGGGAACTAATGTACATTTCCATCTTACTTTCCTCCACTGAAAAGGAAAAAACACAAGTTGATATAGAAAACACTCCTCCTCTTCATAGCCCAAAACCTTCCTGTTTCTTTGTTTGTGTCTATCGTGCCTCCAACAGGGGAGACACACGGGCTAGCTCGAGCCCGTCAGAGAGATGAGTTGCAGGTGATGTGCTTTTCGCCTGTGCAGATGATGTGCTTTGCTTTTCGGTGATGTGCGTCCATCCTCCACTCGAATCATTCATAAAAGACACCACGTTCACTAAACCTTACGCTGGACCCATTACCGTGCACCTTACACACACACCAATTTAAAAAAAAAAAAAAAAAATATATATATATATATATATATATATATATATATATCAAATAAGTAAACCAAATAATTATGTAACTAAATAAAATACATGGTAACAAAGTAAAAAGTTTCGTGACTGAGAATGAGTGATTGTCAGAATTGTATAAAATAATGCCTTGTATCTTATCTTAAGATTCCTATATGCTCCTATCTTATAATTTAACGCTCTGATACATTAGCAGCCCGTCAGGGTGGCAAGGTTGGTAGAGACGTGAGTTCGCAATGTGCAGCGTCCCTGTGCATTCGGTCAGCGGTTCGAGTCCGCCTAGTTCGTGCTGACGTGGCGGCGCTATGTATAGTCAATAACCTTGTAGTTGGTACTTACAAAGTGTCTAGATAGGATGAAAATCTTATCTTATCTGATACATTAGCAAGGCATCGTATTTAGACACTGCGAGAACCTTTACCGTCAATGCATCCCTTGACTAGTAGGCTAACATGAACGATTTGACTCAATGACATCAACAATTATAGGTCAATAGATAAATAAAGATCTACTTCCTAACATCTACATACACGTCACGTTCTCTTCCTATGCCAGGGAATTGAAGAGATCTCAGGGACCCCAAGAGCAAGACACACAGCAGGGATACCAAGACACAACAAACACCAGGTGCAGGACGCCCTAAGTGCATTCCCCGTGCTATAAGAGGATCCTGCAGACATTATAAATATAGATGAAGGATTCTGCTGCAGGCCATCGCGTGTCATATTACTATTAAAAAGTCAAACTTCTCTCAGGCTTAAGTCTCTCCTTAGTAAATAGACCAATGAGAAGATATGATTCACGACTCAACGACAGAAATATTAAACTAGAGTAGGGGAAAAAGGTGGTAAAGTCTTGGTGTCTGTCTTCCTGTCGGGTTCTCTCTCAGGCCTTATCTGTATTTTCTGGGCACAGTTAAAAGAGGTTGAATCGTCAGCATGGTAAGGACTAATAGCTTGGTGATCGCTTATACAGACTAGATTATTTCTGCCCTAAAAACATTTATGTAAGGTTTTCTTGCCTAATATTATCTCTCTCTCTCTCTCTCTCTCTCTCTCTCTCTCTCTCTCTCTCTCTCTCTCTCTCTCTCTCTCTCTCTCTCTCTCTCTCTCTCTCTCTCTCTCTCTCTCTCTCTCTCATTAATCTGTTCATAGCTGTGACATTATTTATTGTTCAGCCTACCGCACATAGAAAGAGAGAGAGAGAGAGAGAGAGAGAGAGAGAGAGAGAGAGAGAGAGAGAGAGAG
The DNA here is from genome assembly GCA_016584305.1 of Chionoecetes opilio. NCBI lineage: Eukaryota > Metazoa > Arthropoda > Malacostraca > Decapoda > Majidae > Chionoecetes > Chionoecetes opilio. Next base: position 145,711 of record JACEEZ010002157.1, read on the forward strand.
AGAGAGAGAGAGAGAGAGAGAGAGAGAGAGAGAGAGAGAGAGAGAGAATCCTTCCCTCCCTCGCTCTTTCCTTCCTTCCTTCCTCCCTCCCTCCCACATTTTCTCCTTCCCTCCCTGCCTCCCCATAACTCACAAGCCTCCACACATCATCATTAATATTGCCATTCATCACACCCGCGCCAAGACCCGCCAATGATCAGCTCGGGCAGCCCGGCGAGGCGGATAATACGACGCTGAAGAATGGCTGAACACCGCCAGTAAAACACAATGATAGAGGAGTGTTGCAGGAAAGTAATGATAGCAAACACAACGAGGCAGAAAGACTTACGAGATAAATACCGCCATTGTAAGTGAGTAATAGAGGGAAAAGGAGGTAAAGAAAGGTTGGAAACAAAGCATTTCAAGAGGGAAGGAATATTAGACGTACGTGCATTGAAGCAGTAATTAAGGAGAGATCATAAAAGAGGGTAAGTGTGGGATACAAGGTAAGAGAGTAGGTAGAGAGAACAAGGATGCATATATAAAGTTCTTTAATAAAACAAAAAAGTTGTGAAGATTGATCGTGAATGCAATATGGGAAATAGTATGAAGGTTTAAGAGGAAAAATAAAACGATAAAAACATTCCATTAACGTAAGTTATGGTTTGAAATTCGGATAAAACGTAGGAATACGAAGATGTGTCTCATAGAGCCGATATTATTAAGATCACTGCCAGCCGATATTTTCAAGGTCACTAACAACCGATACTTTCAAGGTCACTGCCAGTCGATATTTTCTAGGTCACTGCTATGCAAATATTTTCAAGGTCACTGCCAGCCGATATTTTCAAGGTCACTGACAGCCGATATTTTCAAGGTCACTAACAACCGATATTTTCAAGGTCACTGCCAGCCGATATTTTCAAGGTCACTGCCAGCCAATATTTTCAAGGTCACAAACAGCCGATATTTTCAAGGTCGTACACATATTAATAACTTTCTGCACCATCGAGTGGCCTAAGAACACCCACATGCTGCCCATTAACTCTACATTCGATTGCGAGTGCATCGGAGGACACAGGGGGGCGGCATGAGCCTCTAATCACAGGCGTCACTATACAAATCCTGCCTGCGCCGCCCCGGGCGAGGGCCAACCATCACAGCCCTCCAGTGAACCACCAGGGCCTACCATCCGAGCCCTCGGGGTCACTGCCTACACGCGCTATAGGCACAAATGTAAAATATTAATAATAATAACATTAAGATTTCATTTATTTTTTGCTAAAATTGTATCATTTATGCCACAATCTTTTCTTTTCAAATTTTTCTTTTATAACTAAAATTCACTTGATTGTTCGTTTTATACTTAAAACCTAATGATTTTTTCTTCAAAAAATGAAGAAAAAATAACATGTAATCAATGACCTTGACCCATGCAAGACAACATTTGTCTCATTTTCTTAACCCTTTCACGCACGAAAAGTTTAATAAGTTTTTCCGTCCACTGCAACATCCGTCTTATGCTCCCTAAGGGGCCCCGCGAAATGGGCAGAATGTTCGGCGAATTATTTTTTTATGTTATCAATTTCACCAACGTGTATTGTTTTTTCCTGGCATTATTATATATCATTGGTTTTGCAAGAGATTATTCTGCCTTATGAAAGAAAAAAATAACAAGAAATGCAAATAAATAGCGGAATTTACCGACTCCGAAAAAGTATTGAGTAAAGAGATATAAGAAATACTTACGTTCACCACTTCGTAGCTCGTAACTTCCTGAGTCAACTTTTTATGGTTTACATGCCAATAAAAGCGGATTTTTATGAATATTCCAACGCTACCATTATAATTTTCATATGGCCATTATGGCCAGCTCGGGACACGTTTTAAAGGGATGACAATTCTCGCGCATAGGCTGCCTGCTGAGTGGAAACTGACACACAAACCCTTATCATTTCACATCCACTCACACGAGAGAATTGACAATTAGTTTATTTTATAGGTCTAGGTTGGATCTTTGACGCAGAACATTTTGACGCAATTCTGATAAATAGTTAATTTTTGGCGAATTGTTTACTGTTTTTTGACACAATTCGCGTCAAAAGCTCAGATTGCAGACGGGCCCGTTTTGACGCGATCGCGTCACCGTGCGTGAAAGGGTTAATGACATCACAAAGCAATCACAGCAGCGCAGCAGTAAGAGTCGCAGTAGTAGTAATAACAAAAACAAAACAAAAAATAACAATAATAATAATAATAATAGTAATAATAATAATAAAAATAATAATAATATGAAGAAGAAGAAAAAAATAAGAAGATAAGAGAAATTTTTTTTTTTTTTAAAGAAGAAAATTAGAAACTAGAAAAGAATAAACTTTAGAAAGAAAAATTCGAAAGAAGAAAAAGAAGGAAAAAAAGAATATAATAAAAAACGGCAACAAGGATAATCATAACTTATAACCGATAATAATATAATTATCATTATTCGTGATGATGTTATTGATGGTATTAATGATATCATATAATTACGTCCGACAATAACAACAGATCCACAAATGACACGCATGATTTTATTCGGGATCAAACTGCAGAATTAGCTGTTTTAATTAATGCCTCGACAATCACCTCCACCTTTTTATAATCAATATTCCAGTTTCCACGCAGTAAACAGGACATGAAGGCAATCCCAAGGCAGTAATAGAAAACAGAACAGACTGGAAAATCATGCAAAATGCTCTAAAAGTTTTACCAACAAAAATATCTACATGCGAAGCGAGCACAAACTAAATATTAATAACAATACAGTCAAAAATTGTGATATTACTTTCAATTCGCCTCAGCAGTTAATAAAAGAAAATATCAAAGACCACCTAGTTCTAAAAATGACATTTCTTTTTTTATCATATTCGGGTTATGGCTTCGACGGATAATATCAAGAACTTTGAAGGGTTTCTCGGCCTTGGAATGGGAATGAGTGCAAGATGTGTGGAGGGAGAGAGGGACTGAGTGGTGAGGAGGAGGGGATGGAGGAAGCAAAGGAGGGTAAAAAGAACGATGAAAGGACAGGAGAAAGGGAGGAAAGAGTGATATAGAAAAAAAAAAAAAATTGAGCAAGTTGATTAATTCCATCCGAAGAGAGAGAGAGAGAGAGAGAGAGAGAGAGAGAGAGAGAGAGAGAGAGAGAGAGAGAGAGAGAGAGAGAGAGAGAGAGAGAGAGAGAGAGAGAGAGAGAGAGAGCAACAGAAAAGTGACAAAAATGGGAAAACTGGTCAGAAGAACAGGTCTTCCGGGACAGTGAAGGCGATGCAGAAGAGGACAAGGACGACCTAAGCAACGAGAACGACAGCCCCGGATGGCACCCGAGAATGGGACGCGACAACCCGTGTTTTCCTCCGGTGACGTGGACAGCCACGGGTATATCACAGACATCGCGGTGTGGGAGAGCGACCAGACCTTCCTGACAGAGCCACTGATGAAGGTGTCGAGGCTGTGCACCGTCAAGGATACCGCGAGGCGTCCTTCCCTCCGACACGTGGCCATGGCCGCCACCTTCCTCATCCGACAACTGACGCCACACCAGCTGAGCGAAAAATTTGTTTTTGAGGTTGAGAAGTGTGCGGTTGATAGTGAAGTGTGAGCGTTAAGTTATGAAAAGTAAGACAATACTCGTTATATACAGTTATATAGTATCTGTTGCGAACAGTTGAGCGCCGTTCCGAGGTTGCCCTTGTATCATCCCCTGTTTGAGGCGCAGACTGGTCTGACCCTCGCTAGTAAACGCACCTCAGCCCATCGTGTTCCGCATCGCCTGTCGTTGCCGCTGACGCTGCTACTCTGGCGACGAGGGATCACGCAGCTCAGACGCAACAGCTGCCGCACATCTCCGGTTAACTCAACGATGTAAAAGAAAAGGAAAAAGAAAAAAACTAATAAATAAGAAACGCAAAAAACAAGTAAAACAAGATGAAAATATTGAATACATGCTATAGTTATGAAAAAACCCAAAACCCAAAAAACAGATAAATATAACAATAAGCTATGGACCATGAAGCAAGAAACCAAAACATGCAAAGAAACTTGCAATTAGAAAGCAACATATTTGGAATACAAATAACAGTTTAGCACACAAGTGAACACAACACAAATAACACATCTATGGACACACACAGGCACCATACAAATCAACACGCTTCTCACCCCGCCAAGAGGCTGTCCCGCACATCGCCCTCTGAGAAACAACGCAACTGAGCCACCAAAACTCTGGAACACAAATTAGAGGCGTCCCAAATATCTCTCCCATCCAACCACAGCATTCTGAATCATGAATAATAACAATTCCAACGTAAGAGTGAGCGTCAAGTTATGAAAAGCGAGGCAATTCTCGCAAGTAAGGAAAAGTTATCTAGGTTCTGTGGCGAAAAGTATATGCGACTCTTCCACGTGTGATGAAAAGACAAGTGATTCCCATCCATATTCCCCTCTTGAACAAAGCTCAAAGTCGCATGACTTTAACAATTTTGTTAAATTTAGTTATGTCAGAAATTTTGAAAAATTCTCCCAAACATAACATTATTATCTTATTGCTATATTTTTTGCATTATTGTATTCATTACAGAATTTACTGTAAAAAAAATACAAACTAAGCAAAATTTTGTACACAGCCAAAAATGGAGGAGGAGGAGGAGGAGAGAAAGGACTGGAGAAGGTTAGGAGCAAAAGAAAATGGGAGGAGGGAAAGAAGGATCAAAAGAAGTAAATGGGGAAATGTGAGAGAGGAAGGAGTGTGGAGAGGCTGGAGAGGAAAAGCGTGCCAGGACCAGGGGAGGATAGGCTTAAACCCCTGTCTCACATTCACGAATCTGAACACGAATGAACACGATTTAACGTTTTTCCTTATATCGTGTTAGAACGTATGAAGGTCGCGCACTCATTCGTGTTCATTCGTGTTAAGTCGTGGTCGGTCGCGCGTGGTCGTATGGACGTTGCAGCTCGGCTTAAATCGTGTTATAAATTTTTGCAATGCAAAAATTTATAACACGATTTAAGCCGAGTTGAAAAGTCGTGTTCAGTCGTATGAAGGTCGTATGAAGGTCGTATGACAGTCGTGTTCAATCGTATAAAGATCGTGTTCAGTCGTATGAAGATCGTGTTCAGTCGCGTTCAGTCGTGTTGGGGAGCGTGGGAAGAAACTCATACACACAACCACCAAACACAGACTCTCCAGATAGCCCCTTCTAACTTTCCTGAAATCATGGATGTATAAATGTATGTATTAACGCCAACCCATTCACATCACCCCCAACCCATTCACATCACCCCCAACCCATTCACTCACCCATTACCCATCACCCTCACCCATTCACTCACCCATTACCCATCACCCCCCACCCATTCACTCACCCATCACCACACACCCATTCACTCACCCATTACCCATCACCCCCACCTATTCCCTCACCCATCACCCATCACCCCCACCCATTCACTCACCAATTACCCATCACCCTCCACCCATTACCCATCAACACACCCATTCACTCACCCATTACCCATCAACCCCTACCTATTCCCTCACCCATCACCCCCCACCCCCAACCCATCACCCCCCACCCATTCCCTCACCATCACCCCACACCCATTACCCATCACCCCACCCATTCACTCACCCATTACCCATCACCCTACATCAAGGTTTCCTCAATTCTCGCAACCCACTTTTTTTCACAATTCTCGCTAATAGGCTACTAAAAAAAAAGAAAAAAAAAGTGATCGGATCATCTCATAAGTGTGCTTAAAACCTTCCCCTGGTTAAGCTGGTTCCAAAACTGTGCCATATGAGGGGATTCCGCCACGGGGGGCGGAACCTATACCACACACACACACACACACACACACACACACACACACACACACACACACACACACACACACACACACACACAGACAGACACACTTTCGCTTATATTATTACTAGCCGCAAAGCCGCCCTCCGGGCGGACTTTTTGGCTAGCTCCTGCGGAGGGCTATTGGTGGGCCTTCGGCCCACCACCTGTGTTTGGTGGGCCGAAGGCCCACCAAACATGGACTCTCCAGATAGCCCCTTCTAACTTTCCTGAAATCATGGATGTAGAAATGTATGTATTCCCCCCACCCATTCACTCACCCATTACCCATCACCCCCACCCATTCACTCACCCATTACCCATCACCCCCCACCCATTCACTCACCCATTACCCATCACCCCACACCCATTCACTCACCCATTACCCATCACCACACACCCATTCACTCACCCATTACCCATCACCACACACCCATTCACTCACCCATTACCCATCACCCCCCACCCATTCACTCACCCATTACCATCACCCCCCACCCATTCACTCACCCATTACCCATCACCACACACCCATTCACTCACCCATTACCCATCACCCCCCACCCATTACCCATCACCCCCCACCATTACCCATCACCCCCCACCCATTACCCATCACCCATTACCATCGCCCTCCACCCATTCACTCACCCATTACCCATCACCCCACCACCCATTCATTCACCCATTACCCATCACCACACACCCTTTCACTCACCATTACCCATCACCCCCACCCATTCACTCACCCATTACCCATCACCCCCCACCCATTCACTCACCCATTACCCATCAACCACACACCCATTCACTCACCATTACCCATCACCACACACCCATTCACTCACCCATTACCCATCACCCCCCACCCATTCACTCACCCATTACCCATCACCCCCCACCCATTCACTCACCCATTACCCATCACCACACACCCATGTCATCACCCATTACCCATCACCCTCCACCCATTCACTCACCCCCCACCCATTCACTCACCCATTACCCATCACCACACACACCATTCACTCACCCATTACCCATCACCCCCACCCATTCACTCACCCCCACCCATTCACTCACCCCCACCCATTCACTCACCCCCCACCCATTCACTCACCCATTACCCATCACCACACACCCATTCACTCACCCATTACCCATCACCCCCCACCCATTCACTCACCCATTACCATCACCACACACCCATTCACGTCACCCATTACCCATCACCCCCCACCCATTCACTCACCCATTACCCATCACCACACACCCATTCACTCACCCATTACCCATCACCCCCACCTATTCCCTCACCCATCACCCATCACCCCCAAACCCATCACCCCCCACCCATTCACTCACCCATCACCCCACACCATTACCCATCACCCCACCCATTCACTCACCCATTACCCATCACCCTACATCAAGGTTTTCCTCAATTCTCGCAACCCATTTTTTTTTCACAATTCTCGCTAAAAGGCTACTAAATTTTTTTTTTTTTAAGTGATCGGATCATCTCATAAGTGTGCTTAAAACCTTCCCTGGTCAAGCCGGTTCCAAAACTGTGCCACATGAGGGATTCCGCAACGGGGGGCGGAACCTATACCACCACACACACACACACCACACAACACACACAACACACACACACACACAGACAGACACAACTTCGCTTATATTATTACTAGCCGCAAAGCCGCCCTCCGGGCGGACTTTTGGCTAGCTCCTGCGGAGGGCTATTGGTGGGCCTTTGGCCCACCACCTGTGTTTTTTGGTGGCCGAAGGCCCACCAAACATGGACTCTCCAGATAGCCCCTTCTAACTTTCCTGAAATCATGGATGTAGAAATGTATGTATTCCCCCCACCCATTCACTCACCCATTACCCATCACCCCCCAACCCATTCACTCACCCATTACCATCACCCCCCACCCATTCACTCACCCATTACCCATCACCCCCCACCCATTCACTCACCCATTACCCATCACCACACCCATTCACTCACCCATTACCCATCACCACACACCCATTCACTCACCCATTACCCATCACCCCCCCGCCCATTCACTCACCCATTACCCATCACCCCCCACCCATTCACTCACCCATTACCCATCACCACACACCCATTCAATCACCCATTACCCATCACCCCCCACCCATTACCCATCACCCCCCACCCATTCACTCACCCATTACCCATCGCCCCCACCCATTCACTCACCCATTACCCATCACCCCCCACCATTCACTCACCCATTACCCATCACCACACACCCATTCACTCACCCATTACCCATCACCCCCCACCAATTCACCATCCACCCATTACCCATCACCCCCCACCCATTCACTCACCCATTACCCATCACCACACACCCATTCACTCACCCATTACCCATCACCACACACCCATTCACTCACCCATTACCCATCACCCCCCACCCATTCACTCACCCATTACCCATCACCCCCCACCCATTCACTCACCCATTACCCATCACCACACACCCATTCACTCACCCATTACCCATCACCCCCCACCCATTCACTCACCCCCCACCCATTCACTCACCCATTACCCATCACCACACCACCCATTCACTCACCCATTACCCATCACCCCCCACCCATTCACTCACCCCCCACCCATTCACTCACCCCCCACCCATTCACTCACCCATTACCCATCACCACACACCCATTCACTCACCCATTACCCATCACCCCCCACCCATTCACTCACCCATTACCCATCACCACACACCCATTCACTCACCCCATTACCCATCACCCCCCACCCATTCACTCACCCATTACCCATCACCACACACCCATTCACTCACCCATTACCCATCACCCCCCACCTATTCCCTCCCCCATCACCCATCACCCCAACCCTCACCCCCCACTATTCACTCACCCATCACCCCACACCCCATTACCCATCACCCCACCCATTCACTCACCCATTACCCATCACCCTACATCAAGGCTTCCTCAATTCTCGCAACCCACTTTTGTTTTCACAATTCTCGCTAATAGGCTGCTAAAAAAAAAAAAAAAAAAAAAAAATGATCGGATCATCTCATAAGTGGGCTTATGACCTTCCCCTGATCAACCTGATTCCAAAAATGTGCCATATGAGGTGTTTGCGCCACGGGGGGCGGAACCTATACCCACACACCACACACACACCACACACAGACAGACACACTTTCGCTTATATTATTACTAGCCGCAAGCCGCCCTCCGGGCGGACTTTTTTGGCTAGCTCCTGCGGAGGGCTATGGTGGGCCTTCGGCCCACCACCTAGTTTGGTGGGCCTACGGCCCACCAAACATGGACTCTCCAGATAGCCCTTCTAACTTTCCTGAAATCATGGATGTAGAAATGTATGTATTCCCCCACCCATTTACTCACCCATTACCCATCAACCCCCACCCATTCACTCACCCATTACCCATCACCCCCCACCCATTCACTCACCCATTACCCATCACCCCCACCCATTCACTCACCCATTACCCATCACCACACACCCATTCACTCACCCATTACCCATCACCACACACCCATTCACTCACCCATTACCCATCACCCCCCACCCATTCACTCACCCATTACCCATCACCCCCCACCCATTCACTCACCCATTACCCATCACCACACACCCATTCACTCACCCATTACCCATCACCCCCCCCCCATTACCCATCACCCCCCACCCATTCACTCACCACATTACCCATCGCCCTCCACCCATTCACTCACCCATTACCCATCACCCCCACCCATTCACTCACCCATTACCCATCACCACACACCCATTCACTCACCCATTACCCATCACCCCCCACCCATTCACTCACCCATTACCCATCACCACACACCCATTCACCCACCCATTACCCATCACCCCCCACCCATTCACTCACCCATTACCCATCACCACACACCCATTCACTCCACCCATTACCCATCACCCCCCACCCATTCACTCACCCCCCACCCATTCACTTACCCATTACCCATCACCACACACCCATTCACTCACCCATTACCCATCACCCCCCACCCATTCACTCACCCATTACCCATCACCACACACCCATTCACTCACCCATTACCCATCACCACACACCCATTCACTCACCCATTAACCATCACCCCCCACCTATTCCCTCACCCATCACCCGTCACCCCCAACCCATCACCCCCCACCCATTCACTCACCCATCACCCCACACCCATTACCCATCACCCCACCCATTCACTCACCCATTACCCATCACCCTACATCAAGGCTTCCTCAATTCTCGCAACCCACTTTTGTTTTCACAATTCTCGCTAATAGGCTGCTAAAAAAAAAAAAAAAAAAAAGTGATCGGATCATCTCATAAGTGAGCTTATGACCTTCCCCTCGTCAACCTGATTCCAAAAATGTGCCATATGAGGTGTTTGCGCTACGGGGGGCGGAACCTATACCACAACACACACACACACACACACACACACACACACACACACACACACAGACAGACAGACAGACACACTTTCGCTTATATTATTATAGATAGATAGATTTGTATATACATTTGTGCCTATAACGCCTGTAGGCAGTGACCTCCAGGGCTTGGATGGTATTCCCTGGAGGTTCACTCGAGAATTATACACATATTCATAATAGAACGATGATATTATATTTCTCTCTCTCTCTCTCTCTCTTCTCTCTCTCTCTCTCTCTCCTCTCTCTCTCTCTCTCCTCTCTCTCTCTTCTCTCTCTCTCTCTCTCTCTCTCTCTCTCTCTGTCAAGGCCTTGGGATCAAAACCTGTACTCCGATATTAAAGTTAAGCGAACAAAAATATACAAACTACGCAGAGCAAACTTTGGGCGCGCGATAAAACTTGGCACAATGAAAAAGTATCGAAGAAAGTATCAGAAGTCTATAAAGAAAAATTAGCAAACATATAATAGACAGATATATTATAATATGAATATGATTAGCATTTATATTCAGAACATTGCAGAATGACAACGTATCCATTCATCACCCAAATCTTTCCTAATATTTATTTCAGGACATTTACCCATATCTCACACGTACGTTAACATCTTCAGATCTAAAATGTATCGAGTCTATCTCGTACTTCTCAATATCTCTTTTTTCAATTTTCATACTACAGTCTCTCTTTCATCTCTTCTCTATCTCTTTTTCTCCTCTCTCCTCTTCTCTCTCTCTTCTCTCTTTTCTCTCTTGCATTCTCTCTCTCGGCCTCAGGAACGCGCCACCAACAGCTTGTACTCAAATTAATTAAAGTTGAGCAAAGAAAAATACTACATACTACGCCGAGCAAACTTTTGGCGCGCGTTACAAACTTGGCGCAATGAATGGTTCAAAATAAAATGTTCAGAAGCCTTGAAAAGAACTCAATCAAATAATTGAAGTCGACGGATGATTACGTATCAACCGTGATTAGGTTGCTCTATTTTTTTCATTTAATATTTTTGGTCTCACTTCACCTGCAGGTTTTTGCAGCTGACGGCCGCCGCGGCATGGAAAAGCCTTTGTTACTGTGTACAGGCGATGCGGACCACGGCACGGATGAAAGGGAAAAAAGAGAGAGGATGGTGATAAGATAAGATACTTTGATCCTATCTAGACACTTTGCAAGTACGAACTACAAGGTTATTGACTATGCAAAGCGCCACCACGCCAGGACGAACCTGGTGGGCTCGAACCGCTGACCGAATGCTGGGACGCTGCACGCGAGCGAGAGGATGGTGATATGAAGGGAAAAGCAGAGAAGTAGAGAAATATGGGGTGAATATAATACGGGGTGAAGCATGGACAATAGAGAATGGTGAAGAAAAAGAGAGATAGGAAAGGGAACAGGCAACACTCAATAGGCCATGGAGGTGAGATGAGATGCTCATCCTCCGTCCATGCATGAGGCAGACAATGATTAAGTAGATAGGCAGGATCATAAGCTAGAGGGAAGGAGAAGGGTGCGTGAAGGGAAGGGAGGAAAGAAAGGAATCAATATAAATAGCAACAAGGGAATGATGGAGAGGAAAGAATGAGGTAGAAAGGAAGGTCATAAGGGAGAGAGTGGTAATATAGGTAAGGAATGAGGGAAGAGTGAAGAAAGGAGGGAATAAGGAAAGAGAAAAAAGGCCATTTAGACAAAGCCCCAAATGAGTAGCAGGTTACAACTGTATTCAGTCTCACCAGTTTTTTTGAAGACTTTTTTATGTTCTGTATAAATACACGTACTGCATGGTATACTGTACGAGTGAACATTTTCCACTCCTCTCTATCTCTCTCTCTCTCTCTCTCTCTCTCTCTCTCTCTCTCTCTCTCTCTCTCTCTCTCTCTCTCTCTCTCTCTCTCTCTCTCTCTCTCTCTCTCTCTCTCTCTCTCTCTCTCTCATGATTATATACACCATTTCAATACAGCATTTTCCTCCTCCTTGCCCTTGCAACACGCCAACCCTCGCAACACACTCACTGGAGCGTCTCATGCCTCCGAACCTTGGCTTCCCCCCCCCCCCCACACACACTCCCCTAACAAGGTCGTAACTTACAACGCGTCACTTTCACAGCAACTCTAAAAGCAGACTTCGAGAGACATATGGTAATAAATGTATCCCCTAGTGCGCACGCACGCGCACGCACACACACACACACACACACACACACACACACACACACACACACACACACACACACACACACACCACACACACACACACACACACACACACACACACACACACACACACACACACACACACACACCACACACACAAAACACACACACACACACACACACACACACACCACCACACACACACACACACACACACACAAAACACACACACACACACACACACACACACACCACACACACACACACACACACACACACACACACACACACACACACACACACACTGAAAAAATCTTGCCAATAACACTAGAGCGATAGAAGTCAACTGTCTTATATTGGCAATCGATAGCACGTCCCTAGGGACGCGAGAGGAGGTGAGGCGCAGCGGCGGCAGATAATGTATTGGTGTTTGACCTAGAACCAGACGGAGGCCTAGGTGGTGAACAGGGTCCAGGAGGTCGAGGAGGGAGACAGAGGCAGAGGAATAATTATGACATCCATAGTCAAGAGTGGAGAGGACCAGGACGGTGTGGAGATGGAGGAGAGTCTTGCGGTCAGCACCCCAAGACACATAGAAGATAGTTTGTAGGAGGCGGAGGCGACGAAGGGCATTTACCTTTAGAGATAGGATATGTGCCTTCCAGGTAAGTCGGGAGTGGAAAGTGAGGCCAAAGAATTTACCAGAGGAGCAATACTTGAGAGGTATTGGCACACGAGAGCCAGAGAAAAGGATGGAGAAGGATTTTGTGGAAGAGAAACGAAAGCCATGATCAGTAGCCCAGGAAGAAGCAGCGGAAATAGCAGATTGGAGGAGACTGCGGAGGGGTGCCGGGGAAGGGCCGGAAGCGTAGATGGCTAGGTCATCCACGTAAGGAGGACCGGACGCCAGGTGGTAAGGTAGAGACGAGTCCATTTACTGCAATGAGGAACAAGGAAGTGCTGAGGACACTTCCTTGGGCGACATCTTCATATTGTGGGAAGGACGAGGAAGTGGAGGAAGATACTTTGACTCTGAAGGAGCGATCACTGTGAAAGGACTTGAGAAAGACCCCCATGTTACCAGCTATGCCGAAAGTGGTTAACTGGTGGAGGATATGATGTCGCCAGGTGGTATCATAAGCTTTCTCTAAATAAAAAAAAGCCAGCAAGGACTGATTCGTGACGGGCAAAGGCTGTGGTAATGTATGTTTCCAGGTGGGCTAAGGGGTCAGTTGTGCTTCGGGCATGTCGATAACCAAATTGAGAAGGGGAGAGAAGACTTTTAGATTCCAGAACCCTCTTGTAGCCCAGATCTTTCCTTTGCTATATAAAATCGTCTGTTGTTAGCCATGGAATTACGATAAATAGCTTAATATACTGAATCAGCTAGTGGACAAAGATACTAAGCAGGTCATAATGTATAAAATATTGTTTATATTGATTAAAATCGTGTAATGGTGGTCAAATAACAATGAAAATTACTACGTTCTGGGTTTCAAAGGGTTAACGAAATCTATGCTGGTTTAATTTATCGCCGCTATGAGAGCTGCAGTGTTTTTGTGCACGGACTAACGACAAAAATAAGCAATAATTAATCTACGTGACTGACACAGGTTATGAAAAAAAAATGAAAAAAATTAATCATTATATGTATTTATGAACAGGTAAGAATACAAGACATAAATAAGCAGCATCCATAACAACAACAGTAAGTCACATAATAATGATGATAATGATAATAATGATAATAATAGTAATACAGTGAGTGAACATTGTGACAGGTGTGGGAAGGAAGTGAAGGCAACACAGGGTAGCGTGCCACATGCCCATATAGCCGAAGCTGGCGTTGACGGACTATGCAGGTAAAAGGCCTCGATTCAGTCTCAATCTGACTATTATATTCCTGACTATTTAAATTTTGCCCTATAAAAGGGACAACGAACTGGCACGTGTGATTAACATAGTGTGGCTTGGGGGGGGCCCTTATCCACTCTGATGATTGGAAGGGTCACTGTAACCTTCAGGCCACTATAAAGGCGGGAAGAGTGTAGACTTGGACAACTGTGATGATTGGAAGGGTCACTATAACCTTCAGGTCACTATAAAGGCGGGAAGAGTGTAGACCTGGACAACTGTGATGATTGGAAGGGTCACTATAACCTTCAGGCCACTATAAAGGCGGGAAGAGTGTAGACTTGGGCAACTGTAATGATTGGAAGGGTCACTATAACCTTCAGGTCACTATAAAGGCGGGAAGAGTGTAGACTTGGGCAACTGTGATGATTGGAAGGGTCACTATAACCTTCAGGTCACTATAAAGGCGGGAAGAGTGTAGACTTGGACAACTGTGATGATTGGAAGGGTCACTATAACCTTCAGGCCACTATAAAGGCGGGAAGAGTGTAGACTTCGGCAACTGTGATGATTGGAAGGGTCACTATAACCTTCAGGCCACTATAAAGGCGGGAAGAGTGTAGACTTGTGCAACTGTGATGATTGGAGAAGGAATTTAGGGATTTGCTAACAAGTATTGAGGTTTACAAATCTGGTACTTCGCTTCCTTTAAAATTTGCGGTACAATACAGTCTGATCCGCGGGCTTTGTTAACTTTATAGACTTTATCTATTGCTTTAATTACTGTGTCCTCAAGAAATTCCAAATTGCTCCATGGAATTACGTTAATGTGATCGCAGCCCACTTCTAGGCCATTGATATCGTCAACTGTAAAAACAGAAGAAAAGTAATAATTTAATACTTCAGCCATTTCAATTTCAGTATTAGAACTCTTGCCCCATTGCTGGTGTAAAGGGGGGTGCTTCAGCCCATTGATGGTGAGAAGGGGGGTGGCTCAGGCCCCATTGATGGTGAGAAGGGGGGTGGCTCAGCCCATTGATGGTGAGAAGGGGGGTGACTCAGCCCATTGATGGTGAGAAGGGGGGTGACTCAGGCCCCATTGATGGTGGGAAGGGGGGTGGCTCAGCCCATTGATGGTGAGAAGGGGGGTGGCTCAGCCCATTGATGGTGAGATGGGGGGTGGCTCAGGCCCCATTGATGGTGGGAAGGGGGGTGGCTCAGCCCATTGATGGTGAGAAGGGGGTGCCTCAGCCCATTGATGGTGAGAAGGGGGTGCCTCAGCCCATTGATGGTGAGAAGGGGGTGGCTCAGCCCATTGATGGTGAGAAGGGGGTGGCTCAGCCCATTGATGGTGATAAGGGGGGTGGCTCAGGCTCCATTGATGGTGAGAAGGGGGGTGCCTCAGCCCATTGATGGTGGGAAGGGGGGTGGCTCAGCCCATTGATGGTGGGAAGGGGGGTGGCTCAGCCCATTGATGGTGAGATGGGGGGTGGCTCAGGCCCCATTGATGGTGAGAAGGGGCGTGGCTCAGGCCCCATTGATGGTGAGAAGGGGGTGGCTCAGGCCCCATTGATGGTGAGAAGGGGGTGGCTCAGGCCCCATTAATGGTGAGAAAGGGGGTGGCTCAGGCCCCGTTGATGGTGGGAAGGGGGGTGGCTCAGGCCCCATTGATGGTGGGAAGGGGGGTGGCTCAGCCCATTGATGGTGAGAAGGGGGGTGGCTCAGGTCATTGATGGTGGGAAGGGGGATGGCTTAGGCCCCATTGATGGTGGGAAGGGGGGTGGCTCAGCCCATTGATGGTGGGAAGGGGGGGGGCTCAGCCCATTGATGGTGAGAAGGGGGGTGGCTCAGCCCATTGATGGTGAGAAAGGGGGGTGGCTCAGGCCCCATTGATGGTGAGAAGAGGGGTGGCTCAGGCCCCATTGATGGTGGGAAGGGGGGTGGCTCAGCCCATTGATGGTGAGAAGGGGGGTGGCTCAGGCCCCATTGATGGTGAGAAAGGGGGTGGCTCAGGCCCCATTGATGGTGAGAAGGGGGGTGGCTCAGGCCCCATTGTTGGTGCACATGGGAAGAGGGGAAGCTCAGGCCCCATTGATGGTGAGAAGGGGGGTGGCTCAGGCCCCATTGTTGGTGCACATGGGATAAGGGTAGGCTCAGGCCACTTTTTTGTTTTTTTTGCACAGGATTTTTTTGGCTTTAAAACATCGCTCAAGCTTGGAGATGTTGAGGAATCGATGTAATGGCTTAGCGCCTCCAACACCTGGATGAGCTCGTGGAGAGTGGGGCGCCCATCAGGCGAGGGTTGTCGGGCTCTCCTCAGCCACGCGGCGAGATCATTCATTGGGCGGCAGCGAGCGTACTCCCTGTACCATTTCCAGTTGGCCAAGATAAACAGAGCCAACCCATACACGTCGGAGGCCTCAGAACAGCCATGGGTGTGCAATAGGAGCTCAGGCGCTATCTGAGGAAACTCTTCAACGTTTTCGTCTGTTGGATAGACATCTCGGGTGCCTATCGGCGTGGCCACGCCAACGTCAATCACAGTCGCCAAAAGGCCACGGCTCGACATTTCCACGCATACGTTGTCACCTTTAATGTCGTTGTGAGTGAAGCCTTTACGGATAATCTTTAGCAATGTGCGCGCCACCTGAAGCATAACGTTAGCCACGACGCTGGGGGACGGGTGCAGCACGAAGTACTGACTGGCGGTTTGACCGGCAAAACCAGTCACCAGCTGGCGGGTGTTGACACTCACGCCAACCATATGCTGCACTCCCGGACCCTGCAAAGCATGCAGATTCACCGCCTCGATGACTAAATGCGGAAGATCTTCCCTAGAGAAGGTCTTAATGACTAGTTCTTGACCTGTTTTAGAATCAACAATCTTGTGGCACGAGCCATATGCTCCAGCGCCAAGCATCTCTCCTTGAGAACTAGTCAACTCCTTCAGCTCTTTGTCTTCTAGCACGCAGATACCCTCCTCCTTGAGACGACGTAGGGCAAGGAGCTCTTCAGGAGTGTCTCTTTCCTGTGTTGCGGGACATGATGCATCAGACCACTCTGGCTGCGGCAATCGCGGTGGCTCAGGCCACTCTGATAGATGGAAATACCTCTCTTCGTATTTTTCATCTATTTCTGTGGTGCGGGAGGGAGAGCTGTCTTCCGGAACCTGTTGGCGGACAGGTCGCGGCAGCCGCAGCTCCTGATGGGACAGAATCCCACGGGGATCCTCGCAGTCCTCCACCTCCCCGCACTGCTGCATGTTATGTGGGAGTGACGATTGTGTATCCGCCACAGCAGGTGCAGGTGTCACTGATGCCTGATCTATTATTACTTCAGAATTTAACGTTTCATTGTGATCTTCAAACTTTACCTCCTCGTCTGGAGGTTGTTCTGTGACGCGTATTGAGTCGCCAGATCGATCAGGGATCAGTGTCTCGGTTCTGTCCCAAGAAAGGCGCGAAATACAACACCGCGCAACGCAAAGCACAACACTCACCAGGAAACACACGGCAACACTTGTGAGTTTGGCCGTAAACACCGCGTGTTCTGCTTCAGCTTTGACCGTTTGGGCCTCGAGACATCTCAGGAACCGCCTTGTGGCGCGGACGCTCACGAGGAGGTTCCACCAGTCTTCGGCGACCAAGACCTCGCAGGCCTCCAGCGGGTGCTGAGGCGGGGCGGGGCGCAGCGGGCCCAGCCACCACCAGTGGGCCAGGAGCTCCCGTGCCTGCCAGGCAGCAGTGGCGTGGAGGCCCTTGTCCTCCCACGCCTGCAGGGCCTCAGACACCCTCGAGGCGTCCCGCCAGACGGTGTGCAGGAAGGCAGCGATGCCCAGCCCCGCGACCATCAACACTGTCACCAGGATCACTTTGCCTGTCTTGTGTTTCATCACTGTTTTCTTATCCATGATACTGTTACAAGACATTCTCTCTTATTCTTGCTTCTGAGAGTTCTGCCAAAACATGCTGGGTAGCAATATTAAGGATGTCAAAAATTTAGCTTGGATCTAATTTGCGTGTATGATGCTAACTACAATCTCAACCTGCAAGTGTTGTATCTTCACTACTTGAAGGTTGAGGTTGGAGTTAGTGATTGGTCGCCTCCCAGCTCGGAGTTAGTTCTGTCTCGGTTCCAATCAAAACCTGCTTTGAATTTCCTTCTTTTTAGGCTTGTTTTCCCTTGCTTCGTGTGTCTGTGTCTGCCATGGAGCCCCCCACGGCTAAAGGTACGTTTTGCTTGGTGCGATTATCACGATTATCGCTCTACGATGATTGTCCAACGATTATCGCTGCACGATAATAGAGGGTGTACTATTTTGCTTCGAGCGTCTGTGTCTATGCGATTTTCAACGAGACAGCTTATTTTTTTACCAGTCACGTGGCGGAAGTGTCCCATGAAGTGTCCCATGTCGCTAGGAAATGGCTTTGAGCAAATTGAGTAGAAGGTTGTTAATTAAATATATAAAATATAAATAAAAAATATAGATAAAATATATAAATATAATATAAAACATAAATAAGATACGGTACGAATAAACAAATTAAGGTTACAAAGCCTAGTTCCGACTTGTTACCAGAGCACATCGAGTCTATTATCAACTTGGTTGTTATTAAACAAAAAAACAGCAACAGACATAAAAAATATACTTACAAAATAGGTATGTTCGGATGAATGCAAAAGCTTTCATATAAATATAATAGTCATATAATGTAATTTGTAGTTATATAAATATACAACAGAAAATGACAAATTGAACATCACTGCGTTTTATTAAGCCATAAAATATTAACACAAAACGAAAAAAGCCTTGGGTAAAATATAAACAAGAATCAAACTCCTGGTTTTCCAACTTTGGCGGCGACTTCTGCCCAGACGTTGCCTTTTAGTCGTTGGTCCTTGTATTTGGGATGTGAGAGCTGCCACAACGAGGGATGTTTCGCAACTTCTACCAAAGGATTCATCTGTTCATCGGAAAATTTTTGAGAGCCATGATGACGCAGAACAACCCTTCCAATTCAAAATGATCTCGTTTTCGATTGCGAGTATATTCACCCCAAGCCGTGCGACTATTCGGAGCCAACATTGATGTTAGCGACTCTAGCGGGCAGCGCTCGAAGCAAAACAGCCCCATTCAAAAACAAAGATTAGTGCCTAGACAATCGTTTGACGATCATCGTTGAGCATAGAACGATCATCGATTGAGGGATATCCGCCACGAGCAAACGTACCTTAAGACAGAACAAGGGGGGAGGGAAAGAGGAGAGAGAAGAGAGAGAGAGAGCCACGAAGAAGAAGAGAGAGGCTAGAGAGTGAGAGAGTGAGAAACGAAGTGAGGAGAGAGAGAGAGAAAGAGACGTAAGACAGAGAAGAGGAGGAGGAAGAGAGAGAGAGAGAGAGAGAGGAGAGAGAGAGAGAGAGAGAGAGAGAGAGAGAGAGAGAGAGAGAGGAGAGAGAGAGAGGAGAGAGAGAGAGAGAGAGAGAGAGAGAGAGAGAGAGAGAGAGAGAGTGTTATAAATGGAGAATCGGTATATAAATTCTTTCTGGAAATCAATCAATACCAAGTAACTGACCTTAAAAACAAGATTGATTCGGTGTAGTGCTTTATTTTTCTTCTCTTATTGTTCTTGTTTTGTTTTTGTTTTCTTCTTTCTTTGTTTTTATTGTTGTTTTTCTCATGTTGCGTCATAGGCAGAATATAACAGATTTTCCATCCGCACATTTTTCTGTTATGACTTTCTCTCCTACGTAAACATGTTCCAACTATTATGATCGTTTTCCAGATCGCTATGCAAGAATACAAGGCATAATAGAGAAAAGCGATGATGTACTTAACTATATATAGAAACGCGATGAAGGAGGTTATAATATGCAAGGGAAAAAAATGCATAATATAACAGTTCTTCCATCAACAAATTTTTCAATGGTTTTTTTTCTTCTATGTAAAAATGTTCACAGTATTATGTTCGTCTTCGTTATATATACAAGGCATAATACGTATGGTTATAATATGGAAGGGTAAAAAATGCAGCAAATTACAACAGTTTTTCCATTAGCAAATTATTCAATGGTGACTTTCTCTTCTACGTAAACATATTCACAGTATATTATGATCGTTTTCAAGATCGCTCTACAAGAATAAAATATATAATAGATTGAGGCGATGATGTACTAAATAACTAGAGACTCTTTGAAGGAGGTTATAATATGCAAGGGAAAAAAATACAGAATATAACAGTTCTTCCATCAACAAATTCTTCCATGGGGATTTTTCTTCTACGTAAACAACATGTTCTTTCTATACGTAGATATTATGATCGTCTTCCCTCTACAAGACATACTAGAGGAAAGAGATGATGTACTTAGCTATATAGAGAGACTTTGAAGAAGGTTATACTATGGAAGGGAAAACAATGCAAATATAACAGTTTTTCCACCAGTAAATTTTTCCGTGGTGACTTTCTTGTACGTAAACATTTTCTTTCTATAGATATTATGATCGTCTTCCCTCTACAAGACATAATATAACGAGGCGATGATGTGTTTAGCTAGAAGCGCTTTGAACGAGGTTATAATATGAAAGGGGAAAAAATGCATAATATAACAGTTTTTCCACCAGTAAATTTTTCTATAGTGACTTTCTACACGTCAACATGTTCCCAGTATTATGATCGTCTTCCCTCTCTATATATAAGCCACAATAGAGGAAAGCGATGATGTACTTAGCTATATATAAGAGACGAGACTCTTTGAAGGAGGTTATAATATATGAGAGGGAAAAAAAATGCAGAATATAACAGTTTTTCCATAAGTAGATTTTTCCATGGGGATTTTTTCTTCTACGTAAATATGTTCCTATTATTATGATCGCCTTCGCTATATATACAAGATATAATAGAGAAAAGCGATGATGTACTTAACTATATAGAGAGACTTTGAAGGAGGGTATAATATGGAAGGGAAAACAATGCATATATAACAGTTTTTCCACCAGTAAATTTTTCCGTGGTGACTTTCTTGTACGTCAACATGTTCCTTCTATAGATATTATGATCGTCTTCCCTCTACAAGACATAATAGAGCGAAGCGATGATGTGTTCAAAACTAGAGACGCTTTGAAGGAGCTAGGTTATACAAATGGATGGGGGAAAAAAAGCTAAATATAACAGTTTTTCCATCTGTAAGTTTTCTCCAGGGTGACTTTCTCTCCTATATACGTAAACATGGTCCCACTATTATCGTCTTCGCTCTACAAGATATAACAGAGTGAGGCGATGATGTACTCAACTATATAGATTATAATTATAGAGAGACGCGCTGCTTTGAAGGAGGTTATATATGGAAAACCTGTGATAGATCTTTGAACCTTTGAAATTGAGTCTCTCGCGGCGAGCTCTTACTATATAAATGTTGCCTTAGCTTTATGTTAGCCAGATAAACGTTGCCTTATTCTCTCTTACTATAAACGTTGCCTTAACTTAGCTTTATGTTAGCCTGTAAAGTGAGTGGGAGGAGAAGAAGGCGGTGGATTAAAGACCAACCTAAGTCTTCCTTCCTTCCCTGCTTCCTTCACTCCTTCCTTCCTTCCTTCACTCCTTCCTTCCTTCTTTCCTTCACTTCTTTCCTTTTCTTCTTTTATTTTTTTAATTTAAACAGTTATCAATCACAGTTACACAACAGTTACAGTTGGCTTAAAAGATAGATGAAATTAAGGCAGTAAATGGGCCCTTCCTTCCTTCCTTCACTCCTTCCTTCCTCCCTTCCTTCTCTTCACCCCTTCCTTCCTTCCTTCCTTCACTCCTTCCTTCCTCCCTTCCTTCTCTTCACCCCTTCCTTCCTTCCTTCCTTCACTCCTTCCTTCACTCCTTCCTTCCTTCATTCCTTCGTTCCTTCACTCCATCATTCCTTCCTTCACTACTTCCTTCCTTCCTTCCTTCACTCCTTCCTTTCCTTCCTTCCTTCCTTCCTTCCTCCCCGCTATAACTCGTAGTAAACAAGGTAGTTTGGTAAAATAAAATGAAAGGTTATGATGCTCTAAAATACACACACACACACACAACACACACACCACACACAACACACACCCCACAACACACACACACCACACACACACACACACACCACACACACACACACACACACACACACACACACACACACACACACACACACACACACACACACACACACACACACACACACACACACACACACACACACACACACACACACACACACACACACACACACACACACACACACACACACACACACACACACCACACACACACACACACACACACACACACACACACACACACACACACACACACACACACAACACACACACACACACACACACACACACACACACACACACACACACACACACAACACACACACACACACACACACACACACCACACACACACACACACACACACACACATACACATACACATACACACACACACACACACACACACACACACACACACACACACGCGTGATTCTTTTTATAGATGCAGTGGGAATTTCAACTAACTAATAGGTCCCATGGTGTAATGGTTAGCATCCTGGACTTTGAATCCAAAGACCCGAGTTCGAGTCTCGGTGGGACCTCAGTATAAACGTCTTATATTTTGCACAGGGATTTGTTTTCTTTCCTATTTTTCCTATGATATACTGAGAACTCATGCTTTACGAAATCCGATCAAGTGCCGGTCTATTGCGTTACACAAAGATTGAAGTGAAAGTCCATAAAACAAGTAAACGTCTTTTTCCATCTCCTCAGCATTTGCTATATTTGGTATCCAATGTGACTTACAACAATTACGTATTACGAGAATTGGACATTTTCATGTGACAGAAAGAAATATCAGAAGAGGCTTTGCAATTAGATGAAACGCCCGCCTCTCAAGGCTCACTAAGATGGTGCTATCATTTTTTTCTTTTACCTTATTACACTTAGTATCGTTCGGTTCATCAAACACAGAGAATTAGGCACAAGAAGCGATTTCCTTCACAAAGTGGTCATTCCGTAATGACAGGCAAGCCTTCCATCAGGACTGAAGAGGCAAACACCCCAGCATATAACTCTGGCTCACGGGACAGAAACATATAAACATGATAAGATAACGTGATAAGATAAGATTGATAACTGAAAAGATAACGTGAAAAGATAACGTGGCTCACGTGAGAGAAACATATTTACAGTAAATACGTCAAAGGTGTAAAGTGAGATGCAACAGGCTGGCCGAGGATGCGTCCTTTTCCCGCCTCCACACAGCGCCGTGGCGACAATCACGGCCAAATTTACTTCCTTTACACACGATACAAAATATTTTTCATATTTCTTTGCGAACTTCAAACGTCTCCTCTGCGCATCCTGCAGGGCATGATGGCGTTGGAAGTGTTAGGCAAAGAACCCTGAGGAGAGAATAGTTATAGTTATCGAAGACCTGAATGAAAGGCTTCTGGGTGTGTTTACAGTATCGCATGGAGACCCGCCTGATGGGGGAGCAGCGAAGAGCAGGCAGGGTGAGGTAATGGAGCGGATATGGAGAAGGTAATAGAAATGAGCCGTGAAGGAGAAGAAAACCCCCCCAGGAATGACAAGGCTTTTGAGAAGATGGAAAAGGAGGTTGAGGTGTCGAGGAACAAGACGCGGGTTGGTGTAGGCCAGTGGTTCTCAACCTGGGGGCCATGGCCCCTAAGGGGGCCATGGCAAGAATTTAAGGGGGCCATGGTGGGCTGTTGCAAATTATACATTTCTAAATAATGTTAGGAATCTGAATAAAAAAAAAAACTTGCATCACTGTCCTGGCAAAGAAAATGTTCTTGTTTTGATAATTAATTGATTAATCATTAAGTTGACAATAAAATTTTGTTACATAATATTGTTACGAATGTGTGTGTACGTATGTATGTATGTATGTGTGCGAAATTGTAATGTTTGGCAGTGTAGGTGTGATAGAAAACGCGGAGGAGAACGAACGCGTATGGAGGGGGTGAGAGACACGGGCGGTGAGTGAGGTGAGTCACCGGGAACAAAGGGAGAGAGGCGATCGAATGATCTCAGTGTGGCCGGGGATATCATCACGTAAAATGTGGGTATAATTGATTCTGAACCATATACGTGTTACTTATTTTGTTCGACAATTATAATGCGGTCGCTGTTTTCCGTGTGTGAAATATTTCTTATTTTTTATTTTCATTGTTTTTCATGCTCATTCCCTACTTAGGTATTCCTGCTTTTTTTTTTTTTAGGCTAATATTGATGTACTCACTATTCTTCTTATATTTCAATTGGGGCAGTGCTTGTCAAAGGAGGCGTGTTCTTGCTGTAGAAAGTACATTTCAGCTTGCTAGCTTGAGTGTGAATGTTTATCATCTTTACTCTCTCTGTGTGTATGTTTGTGTATGACGGGTGTGTGTGCTTAATTGTGAGTCCATGGATGTGTTATGTATGTGGATATTTGTGTGTTTGTCATTTATCACTTGTCCTATTTATCTGTCCTTCATTATCATTCTTTTGTTTTATCACTTAATGTTGTTCTGATGTTCTGTCTTCTTTATTTTCCGTAGATTTGCGATGGCTACTAGTGTTAGAAAGAAGCGGAAGTACAGTGAAGAGTACATTAACTACGGATTTACATCAATCCTCGCTGATGCATCGAGAAACCTCAGTGTGTACTGTGCTTCAAATGCTGGGGAACGATTCTATGAGGCCTAGTAAGTTGAAGCATCATTTGCTGACCACCATCCACAGTAGCTGAGAAAGACCCCGATTTCTTCAGGCCCACGAAAGTAGTTTGGGAAAACAGAACTGGATGCGACTGGTGCTTTCCAACAACAGACCTCAAGTGTAGTTGAGGCATCACACGAGGTTTCCCTCGAAATAGCGAAGCAAAAGAAGCCCCACACAATTGGTGAAACCTTTAAACAAGCCATGTACTTTAAAGATGGTCAAGCGTGTTCTTGGAGATGCAAGTGAACGTTTAAAATTCAACAAATTTCCTTGGGCAAACGACACAGTGAAGCGGAGAATTAATGAAATGTCAGATGACATAAAGGAAAAAGTGATACAGGAGATCAAATCGTCTCCAAATGGTATGTTTTGCAATACAGCTGGATGAGTCACGGATGTGAGTTCTTGTGCACAGCTACTCGTGTTTGTTAGGTATGTTTTCTTGTGTGATATCAAGGAAGAATATCTGTTATGTACACAGCTTGAGACCACCACAACAGCTAAAAATGTGATGGAAAAGCTATCTTCTTTCTTCAAAGCTAACAGGGTCCCCTGGGAAAATTGTTGTGGGGTCTGTACAGACGGGGCTCCAGCGATGCTGGGATCAAAATCAGGGTTCCAGAAGCGTGTCAAGGAAGTAGCTCCGAATGCCAAGGGGTTCATTGTATGATCCATCATTTTGCACTGGCGTCGAAAACCCTCCCTGATGAACTTTGCAAGATCCTGGAGGCAGTGGTCAAATGCGTCAACTTTTGTAAAAGCTGGAGCTCTGAACTCTCGCCTTTTCCAGAACCTTTGAGAGACATGGATTCAGAGGGATGAAGCTCTCCTCTTTTACTCCAAGTGCGTGGCTTTTCCCAAGGCAATGTTGTGAATCGAGTGTTTGAATTTCGGGGGAGCTTAAATTGTTCTGGAAATGCAAGGGAAAAATGATCTGTTGAGTCACTTCAATGAGGTTTTGTGGGAGCCACGTCTTGCATATTTAGCAGATATATTGAGCAGCTAAATAGTTGAATCTGAAGCTACAGGCAAGGAAAAAAAAGTGTTTCACCTGATGGATTGTCTTCTGGATTCTTGCCAAGCTCCAGAAATTTGGGAAAAAGGGAAAATCGGTGCCGGGAATGTTGCCATGTTTGAAAACCTTTCAGCTGTCCTTGACGAGAATGAAGAAGATAGTCTGCTTGACCCATTACTTAAAACTGAAATCACTCAGCATCTTGAAAAGTGAACTTAATAGGTACTTCCCAGAATTCGAGGAGGAAGAAAGGAAGTTGGTAATGAATCCATTCTCTGGCACTCTTGATATTACTACCATTCCCAGTGATGTTCAGGACGAGTTCCTTGATCTCAAACATGATTCTGCTGCCAAATATCTCTATGAAGAAAAATCTTGAATGTATTCTGGTGTTCAATGCATCAGTCATATCCAAAAGTCAGTGAGATTGCACTTCGACTACTCTTGCCCTTTTTCAACTACCTATTTATGTGAGTCTGGTTTCTCCACCCTTCTACAAATCAAGAAAAGGCCGGAAACCGATTGGATGTGGGCCCCGACATGAGATGTGCATTGTCAGTGACACAACCTCGGATTCGTCAACTGACTGAAAAGAAACCCAAAATCAGCCTTCCCACTGATGTGTGATAAAATATGCAGAGATTAATTGAACTTTTTTCCCAACCAGATTCAAATTTGCTAGTGTCCGCTAGTCTTTTGTAGGCAAGTGATGTAAGTTAAGCATATCACAGAAATCTATCATATATAAGATAATTATGACTGTAAACTTTGTAATAAAGCAAGGGTGTTCTCTTCATCAACCTTTTTTTTTTTTTTACCTTTTTTGGCGGGGTGGATTTGGGAGAAAAATGAAGGGGAGCCACACGAATGTTGAGAATTCATGAAGGGGGGAATGGAGTGAAAAAGGTTGAGAACCACTAGTGTAGGCGGTGGATATTGGCGAAGCATTGAAAGGGAGGATGGTAATAGAGTCGTGTGCGGGCTGAGTAAAAAGGGTAAAGTTGTGATTACCTTTAAAACACCTGACCCGCCCGTCCACGCCCACACAGTCCGCCCAAAACAGCAGCACTGGTCAGGCCGCCACTAAATAGCTCCGAGATGATATAGAATGGATGAGATGCAAATGGGAGGCACGCTGCATGAGGCGCCAGGAGTCGGCGCCCCTGAACAGCCAACGGCCGGGAGAGATCTGTTAAGTCAAACACAACATTACACGATGGATGAATACACGATCGAGGACGAGGAGCGACCTGCTAATCATTTCAAAAGGATGAGATGAATTATTATCATCATTATTATCATAGTGTTATTATTATTACCCATATCATTCTTTTTCTTCTTCCTATTGTTCCTGTTCTTGTTGTTGTTGTTCTTCTTCTCATGAATTATAATAGGCTAAAAATGTCAAGCAACTATACATCCAAATGAGTTCCAGAGGCTAAAACATCTGCCGTACAGAAAAAAAAGGAGCAAATAACATAAATAAAAGAAACAGGAGAGAAAAGATCGAAAATCAGTGAAGTAATATAATAGAAACGTGAAAGGGGAATAAATCGAGGAATAGAAGAAACACTACAAATATCAGAGAGAAGATCAAGCTAAGCAGTGGACAAGTAAATAAAAAAGCAGGAAGGAAAACGTGTAAGGAGAGAATATGTGATGAATGAAGAATCTCTCTGGCCGATACTTTTATCATTTTCAAATTTGGGTTTCCCGTGAAGGGGGGTCCCCCNCTTCAGAATTAACGTTTCATGTTGGATCTTCAAATTTTACCTCTGTGGAGTTGTTCGTGACGCGTATGAGCCCGTGATCATTATTATTTCGGAATTAACGTTTACATGTGAATCATCCCAAAAACTTTACCTCCTCGTCGGATGTGATGACCATGCATCGGGTTTGCCGTAATCAGGGATCAGTGTCTTGGTTCTGTCCCAAGAAAGGCGCGAAATACAACACCACGCAACGCAAAGCACAACACTCACCAGGAACACCACGGCAACACTTGTGAGTTTGGCCGTAACACACCGCGTGTTCTGCTTCAGCTTGACCGCTTGGGCCTCGAAGCATCTCAGAACCGCCTGTGGCGCGGACGTCACGAGGAGGTTCCACCAGTCTTAGGCGACCAGGACCTCGCCAGGCCTCCAGCGGGTGCTGAGGCGGGTGGGGCGCAGCGGGCCCAGCCACACCAGTGGGCCAGGAGCTCCCGTGGCCTGCCAGGCAGCATGGCGTGGAGGCCCTTGTCCTCCCACGCCTGCATGGCTAGACACCCTCGAGGCGTCCCGCCAGACGGTGTGCAGGAAGGCAGCGATGCCCAGCCCCGCGACCATCAACACTGTCACCAGGATCACTTTGCTGTCTTGTGTTTCATCAGTGTTTTTCTTATCCATGCTACTGTTTCAAGACATTCTCTGTTATTCTGCTTCTGAGAGTTCTGCCCCAAAACATGCTGGTAGCAATGATTAAGGGTGTCAAAAATTTAGCTTGGATCTAATTTGCGTGTATGATGCTGACTACAACTTAACCTGCAAGTGGTTGTATCTTCACTACTTGGAGGTTGAGGTTGGAGTAGTGATTGTCGCCTGCCAGCTCGGAGTTAGTTCGTCTCGGTTCCAATCAAAAACCTGCTTTGAATTCCCTCTTTCTAGCTTGTTTTCCCTTGCTTCGTGGTCTGTGTCTGCCATGGCGCCCCCACGGCTAAGACCATGGACAAGGGGGGGGGGGGGAGAGAGAGAGAGAGAGAAGAGAGAGAGAGAGAGTGAGAGTGAGAGAGAGAGAGCGAGAGCGAGAGCGAGAGAGAGAGAGAGAGAGAGAGAGAGAGAGAGAGAGAGAGAGAGAGCGAGAGCGAGAGCGAGAGAGAGAGAGAGCGAGAGCGAGCGAGCGAGAGAGAGAGAGAGAGAGAGAGAGAGAGAGAGAGAGAGAGAGAGAGAGAGAGAGAGAGAGAGAGAGAGAGAGAGAGAGAGAGAGAGAGAGAGAGAGAGAGCTGTTATAAATGGAGAATCGGTATATAAATTCTTTCTGGAAATCAATCAAGGCCAAGTAACTGACCTTCAAAACAAGATTGATTCGGCGTAGTGTTTTGTTTTTCTTCTCTTAGTGTTCTTGTTTTGTTGTTGTTTTCTTCTTTCTTTGTTTTTATTGTTGTTTTTCTCCTGTTGCGTCATAGGCAGAATAGAACAGATTTTCCATCGGCACATTTGACTTTCTCTCCTACGTCAACATGTTCCCACTATTACGATCGTTTTCCAGATCGCTACACTCTCAGAAATAAGGGATATATTAAGGGTCGAATTGTTACATCGCACCATCACTACCCTTTTTAAACCTTATGTCCAGGCTGGAGGGTAGCTGCTGCCGATTATACCCTTTATCTACCCTTTATCTACCCTTTTTAGACGAGAGGGTTGCAAAAGGGTATATTTGCGTCGATCCGAAAGGGTATATTTGTAAGGGTAGACAAAGGGTAGCAGTATTTCATCACTACAAATACCCTTTTTTTACCCTTTTCCTACCCTTCTTTTCTAAGAGTGTATAGAACAAGACGAGACATAATAGGGGAAAGCGATGATGTACTTAACTATATAGAGAGACGCGATGAAGGAGTTTATAATATGCAAAGGAAAAAATGCATAATATAACAGTTCTTCCATCAACAAATTTTTCCATCGTTATTTTTTCTTCTATGTAAAAATGTTCACAGTATTATGTTCGTCTTGGTTATATAGACAAGGCATAATACGTATGGTTATAATATGGCAGGGTACAAAATGCCGCAAATTACAACAATTTTTCCATCAGCAAATGATTCCATGGTGACTTTCTCTTCTACGTCAACATATTCACAGTATATTATGATCGTTTTCCAGATCGCTCTACAAGAATACAAGACATAATATAACGAGGCGATGATGTGTTTAGCTAGAGACTCTTTGAAGGAGGTTATACTATGAAAGGGAAAAAAAAGCAGAATATATCAGTTTTTCCATAAGTAAATTTTTACATAGGGATTTTTTCTTCTACGTAAATATGTTCCTATTATAATGATCGGCTTCGCTATATATACAAGACATAATAGAGTGAAACAATGATGTACTTAGCTATATATAGAGACTTTGAAGAAGGTTATACTATGGAAGGGAAAACAATGCAAATATAACAGTTTTTTCACCAGTAAATTTTTCCTTGGGGATGTTTTCTTGTACGTCAACATGTTCCTTCTATAGATATTATGATCGTCTTTGCTATATATACAAGACATAATAGAGGAAAGAGATGATGTACTTAACTATATAGAGAGACGAGACTCTTTGAAGGAGGTTATATATGGAAAACCTGTGATAGATCTTTGAACCTTTGCAATTGAGTCTCTCGCGGCGAGCTCTTACGATAAAAATGTTGTCTTATCTGTATGTTAGCCAGATAAACGTTGCCTTATTCCCTCTTACTACAGTATATAAACGTTGCCTTAACTTAGCTTTATGTTAGCCTGTAAAGTGAATGGAAGGGGAAGGGGGCGGTGGATTAAAGACCCGCCTAAGTCTTCCTTCCTTCCTTCCCTGCTTCCTTCACTCCTTCCTTCCTTCCCTCGTTCTTTCCTTCACTCCATCCTTCCTTCCTTCACTCCTTCCTTCCTTCCTTCACTCCTTCCCTTCCTCCCCGCTATACCTCGTAGTAAACAAGGTAGTTTGTAAAAGTATATATCAAAGGGTGTTATGGTCTAAAAAATACATACATACATACATACACACACACATACACACACACACACACACACACACACACACACACACACACACACACACACACACACACACACACACATACACGAGGAAGACGTATGTATATGGGCCGTAAGAGCCACCAAAGGTCATTTA
Organism: Chionoecetes opilio; assembly: GCA_016584305.1. Lineage (NCBI taxonomy): Eukaryota > Metazoa > Arthropoda > Malacostraca > Decapoda > Majidae > Chionoecetes > Chionoecetes opilio. The sequence goes on from JACEEZ010002157.1 coordinate 176,724, forward strand.
AAGCAAGGTTCTTAATAGAGATTTTTATATTTTCTCTATAAGGAACGTTAATTTAAAGACCCTGAAGACGACCTATGCTTCAAGAATCGATATTAATTTAAGAAGTACATATAGTTGTTTTTTCCTTATCGGTGTATTGATGTATAGAACAACCTGGAGAATAATATAGTAATTGGTAGAAGTAATCATGAGTATATAGTTAAGATGGACTGAGTGAGGTATGGAGGCGGGACCCTGAAGATGACCAACACTCTTAGAAAAAAAGGGTAGGAAAAGGGTAGAAAAAGGGTGTTTGTAGTGATGAAATACTGCTACCCTTTTTCTACCCTTACAAATATACCCTTTCGGATCGACGCAAATATACCCTTTTGCAACCCTCTCGTCTAAAAAGGGTAGATAAAGGGTAGATGAAGGGTATAATCGGCAGCATCTACCCTCCAGCCTGGACATAGGGTTTAAAAAGGGTAGTGATGGTGCGATGTAACAATTCTACCCTTAATATACCCCTTATTTCTGAGAGTGTATACTTCAAGAATCGATATTAATAAGTAGTTTTATTCCTTATCGGTGTATCTGAGTGGAATAACCAGGACAATAAAAATAATATAGTAAATGGTAAAAATATTCATCTGTTTATATTCAAGATGTACCCTTATAGTTAAGATGGACCCTTATACACTCTCAGAAATGGGGGTATATTAAGGGTCGAATTGTTACATCGCACCATCACTACCCTTTTTAAACCCTATGTCCAGGCTGGAGGGTAGATGCTGCCGATTATACCCTTCATCTACCCTTTATCTACCCTTTTTAGACGAGAGGGTTGAGAAAGGGTATATTTGGGGTTGGAAAAGGGTATATTTGCGTCGATCCGAAAGGGTATATTTGTAAGAGTAGAAAAAGGGTAGCAGTATTTCATCACTACAAACACCCTTTTTCTACCCTTTTCCTACCCTTCTTTTCTAAGAGTGTAGTTAAGATGGACCCAGAGTTACAGACCTTTAACTCTTGAACTCTTGTCTTTAACTCTGTGGATGGACCGAATCAGATACTGTATGGAGGCTGGACCCTTACTCTCCCCTCCCTTGAGCTGCCCTGGACGACACTTCAATCCTTCTCACTTGTATTAAATTCTCCGTCACTCTATTGCGTAAAAAAATTGAATAGATATAGATAAGAAATAGTAAACAAGCGTACTATTTGAATACTAATTGACTACTATTGCGTAGAACAAAAAGAAGATATATAAAAAAATAGCCAACACTCGTGCCTTATCACCGCATCGCAGGCTTGTGAGGGCGGCGGGAGACGGAGCTGCCTCGCAAGATAGGAACATGGAAGTTTCGTAGTGCAGAATGAGAGGCATGAAGTATGCTAACTACAACTACCACTAACACTAATCAATCCGGGGGACGCTATGATATAAGTTGTGGATCAATTCAAAACCCATTTACTTTACAGTACGCGTCCAGTGGTGTTTTTACATGAAGTTATTGTGGAGGAGGAGGACGGGGAGGAGGAGGAGGAGGTGGAAGAGAAGGAGGAACAGGAGGAGGAGGAGGAGGAAGAGAAGGAGGAACAGGTGGTGGAGGAGGAGGAGGAGGAGGAGGAGGAGGAGGAGGAGGAGGAGGAGGAGGAGAGGCAAGACAAGAAAATGGTAACAAATAGGTGGAGGGCCGCTATGAAACTGAGAAAAACAATAGGGTATGTATGTAAGACTGTAAGAGCAAATCAGCAGTACATATAGTGTGACCCCGGCTTCTAGCATACCACCCCAATGCCTAACTTGACCCCGGCTTCTAGCATACCACCCCAATGCCTAACTTGTCCCCGCCTTCTAGCATACCACCCCAATGCCTAACTTGTCCCCGCCTTCTAGCATACCACCCCAATGCCTAACTTGTCCCAGCCTTCTAGCATACCACCCCAATGCCTAACTTGTCCCCGCCTTCTACCATACCACCCCAATGCCTAACTTGTCCCCGCCTTCTAGCATACCACCCCAATGCCTAACTTGACCCAGCCTTCTAGCATACCACCCCAAAAGCCTAACTTGTCCCCGCCTTCTAGCATACCACCCCAATGCCTAACTTGACCCGGCCTTCTAGCATACCACCCCATGCCTAACTGTCCCCGCCTTCTAGCATACACCCCATGCCAACTTGTCCCTCTAGCTACCACCCCAATGCCTAACTTGTCCCAGCCTTCTAGCATACCACCCCATGCCTAACTTGTCCCCGCCTTCTAGCATACCACCCCAATGCCTAACTTGTCCCGCCTCAGCATACCACCCATGCCTAACTTGACCCGCTTTAGCATACCACCCCAATGCCTAACTTGTCCCGCCTTCTAGCATACCACCCCATGCCTAACTTGTCCCCGCCTCTACCATACCACCCAATGCCTAACTTGTCCCNGCAGCGAAAGGCCTCGTTCAGGCTCTCACCCCTGCCCGGGGTGGTTCGAAACGTGCGCATATAGCGAGTTGCGCTGACGGACTATGAGGTAATAGCCTCGTTCAGTCTCACGGTGCAATCGTGATTTGACACGTAATCATCCAGCGATACCCCATGTTCTGCGAAGACACTTATTACCAAAGCATGATTCGTCTCTTCAAGTCACTATTTAGTGTCCATGTCTCACAACCATAGAGTAAGACAGGGATCACAAGCGACTTGAAGATCCGGATCTTTGTCCTTCTGCACAGGTACCGACAACGCCAAATACTCCCGCTGAGCGAGTTCATAACACCGTGGGCTATGCCAATCCGCCGTAAGACTTCTTGACGTGAACCACCGTCATTATGGACTGCGCTACCAAGGTATGTAAAACTTTCCAAGATCTCAATGTCCTCGCCACACGCATGAACAGACTGTACTGCTTCATCTAGTAAGTCTCCAAACACCTGGAACCTTGGTCTTGAGCCAGGAGACCTCAAGTCCCAAAGGCTTTGCCTCCTCGTGCAGCGCCTCGAGAGCCATCACCAGGACCTCCAGCGACTCAGCAAAGATTACTGCATCATCGGCAGAAACAAGATCAGTGATCTTGGTGTTGCGACGGATGCTCCACAATCACTTTGATCTAAAAACCTTGTCCAATACCCAGTCCATACAAGCGTTGAAAAGTGATGGGGCAAGGACGCACCCTTGCCTCACTCCTGTATTCACAGGAAAGAAGCTGGATACACCTGCCCCACACTTCACAGCACTCTCAGTCCCAGAATACAGACCAGTTATCAAACCAATAGTCTTTGCAGGAATCCCTCGAAGTCGCAGAAGATCCCAGAGTGACTCACGATGCACTGAGTCAAACGCCTTCTTGAGATCAACATAGGCTGCAAGCATCCCCTGTCGAAACTCACGTCGGCGTTCCACCAGGACACGAAGCGCTAAGATACGGTCCGTTGTTGACTTACCAGGCGTGAACCCAGACTGCTGAGGTCTCTGATGCTTCACCAGATGACTGCGAATCCGTGTCAGCAATAGATGGGCAAGCACCTTACCTGGCACGCTGAGCAGTGTAATACCGCGGTAATTGTTGCAGTCCTGACGTTCCCCTTTCCCTTTCCAGATAGGGACGACCAGCCCCCTTTTCCAGTCAGGAGGAATGGTACCTGATTGCCACACGGCAGTCAGGACAGCATGCAAAACCCCCGGATCATGGCCTCACCCCCAGCTTTGAGGAGCTCCGCACTGATATTACAAACACCAGCTGCCTTTCCACCCTTCAACTTTGCTACAGCCTCTCTGACTTCGTCAAGAGACAGGTAAGAATACAAGACATAAATAAGCAGCATCCATAACAACAACAGTAAGTCACAATAATAATGATGATAATGATAATAATGATAATAATAGTAATACAGTGAGTGAACATTGCGACAGGTGTGGGAAGGAAGTGAAGGCAACACAGGGTAGCGTGCCACATGCCCATATAGCCGAAGTTGGCGTTGACGGACTATGCAGGTAAAAGGCCTCGATTCAGTCTCACGCTGACTATTATATTCCTGACTATTTAAATTTTGCTCTAAGCAAAAGGACCACGTACGCGGGACTACAGAGTGATGCGTTGCGCCCTTATCCACTCTGATGATTGGAAGGGTCACTATAACCTTCAGGCCACTATAAAGGCGGGAAGAGTGTAGACTTGGACAACTGTGATGATTGGAAGGGTCACTATAACCTTCAGGCCACTATAAAGGCGGGAAGAGTGTAGACTTGGACAACTGTGATGATTGGAAGGGTCACTATAACCTTCAGGCCACTATAAAGGCGGGAAGAGTGTAGACTTGGACAACTGTGATGATTGGAAGGGTCACTATAAACCTTCAGGCCACTATAAAGGCGGGAAGAGTGTAGACTTGGACAAACTGTGATGATTGGAAGGGTCACTATAACCTTCAGGCCACAATAAAGGCGGGAAGAGTGTAGACTTGGACAACTGTGATGATTGGAAGGGTCACTATAACCTTCAGGCCACTATAAAGGCGGGAAGAGTGTAGACTTGGACAACTGTGATGATTGGAAGGGTCACTATAACCTTCAGGCCACTATAAAGGCGGGAAGAGTGTAGACTTGGACAACTGTGATGATTGGAAGGGTCACTATAACCTTCAGGCCACTATAAAGGCGGGAAGAGTGTAGACTTGGGCAACTGTGATGATTGGAAGGGTCACTATAACCTTCAGGCCACTATAAAGGCGGGAAGAGTGTAGACTTGGGCAACTGTGATGATTGGAAGGTTCACTATAACCTTCAGGTCACTATAAAGGCGGGAAGAGTGTAGACTTGGACAACTGTGATGATTGGAAGGGTCACTATAACTTTCAGGCCACTATAAAGGTGGGAAGAGTGTAGACTTGGACAACTGTGATGATTGGAAGGGAATTTAGGGATTTGCTAACAAGTATTGAGGTTTACAAATCTGGTACTTCGCTTCCTTTAAAATTTGCGGTAAAATAGTCTGATCCGCGGGCTTTGTTAACTGTATAGACTTTACCTATTGCTTTAATTACTGTGTCCTCAAGAAATTCCAAATTGCTCCATGGAATTACGTTAATGTGATCGCAGCCCACTTCTAGGCCATTGATATCGTCAACTGTAAAAACAGAAGAAAAGTAATAATTTAATACTTCAGCCATTTCAATTTCAGTATTAGAACTCTTGCCCCATTGATGGTGGGAAGGGGGGTGCCTCAGCCCATTGATGGTGAGAAGGAGGGTGGCTCAGGCCCCATTGATGGTGAGAAGGGGGGTGCCTCAGCCCATTGATGGTGAGAAGGAGGGTGGCTCAGGCCCCATTGATGGTGAGAAGGGGGGTGCCTCAGCCCATTGATGGTGAGAAGGGGGGTGGCTCAGCCCATTGATGGTGAGAAGGGGGGTGGCTCAGCCCATGATGGTGAGAAGGGGGGTGCCTCAGCCCATTGATGGTGAGAAGGGGGGTGGCTCAGCCCATTGATGGTGGGAAGGGGGGTGCCTCAGCCCATTGATGGTGGGAAGGGGGGTGGCTCAGCCCATTGATGGTGGGAAGGGGGGTGCCTCAGCCCATTGATGGTGGGAAGGGGGGTGGCTCAGCCCATTGATGGTGGGAAGGGGGGTGGCTCAGCCCATTGATGGTGGGAAGGGGGGTGCCTCAGCCCATTGATGGTGGGAAGGGGGTGCCTCAGCCCATTGATGGTGGGAAGGGGGGTGCCTCAGCCCATTGATGGTGAGAAGGGGGGTGCCTCAGCCCATTGATGGTGGGAAGGGGGGTGCCTCAGCCCATTGATGGTGAGAAGGGGGGTGGCTCAGCCCATTGATGGTGGGAAGGGGGGTGGCTCAGGCCATTGATGGTGAGAAGGGGGGTGCCTCAGCCCATTGATGGTGGGAAGGGGGGTGCCTCAGCCCATTGATGGTGGGAAGGGGGGTGCCTCAGCCATTGATGGTGAGAAGGGGGGTGCCTCAGCCCATTGATGGTGGGAAGGGGGGTGCCTCAGCCCATTGATGGTGGGAAGGGGGGTGCCTCAGCCCATTGATGGTGAGAAGGGGGGTGGCTCAGCCCATTGATGGTGGGAAGGGGGTGCCTCAGCCCATTGATGGTGGGAAGGGGGGTGGCTCAGCCCATTGATGGTGAGAAGGGGGGTGGCTCAGCCCATTGATGGTGAGAAGGGGGGTGCCTCAGCCCATTGATGGTGAGAAGGGGGGTGGCTCAGCCCATTGATGGTGGGAAGGGGTGTGGCTCAGGCCATTGATGGTGGGAAAGGGGGTGCCTCAGCCCATTGATGGTGGGAAGGGGGGTGCCTCAGCCCATTGATGGTGGGAAGGGGGGTGGCTCAGCCCATTGATGGTGGGAAGGGGGGTGCCTCAGCCCATTGATGGTGGGAAGGGGGGTGGCTCAGGCCATTGATGGTGGGAAAGGGGGTGCCTCAGCCCATTGATGGTGGGAAGGGGGGTGCCTCAGCCCATTGATGGTGGGAAGGGGGGTGCCTCAGCCCATTGATGGTGGGAAGGGGGGTGCCTCAGCCCATTGATGGTGGGAAGGGGGGTGGCTCAGCCCATTGATGGTGAAGGAGAAAGATGAATGTGACAAAAAATCAGCGGTGTAGTTGTGTGTCAGGATTATCGCTCGATCGCTTGTGTGTGTGTTGTAAAAATTACTCTCCCACCTCTCCCCTCCTCTTCCTTCTCTCTCTCTCTCACTCTCTCTCTCTCTTTTTTTTTTTTTTTTTTTTTTTTTTTTTTTATAAACTTAATACTACATTGAAAACAAAAGGGGAGTTGATGTGCTAAAGTCCCGGCTGGGACGCCAAGGACTATCTCTAGCAGTATTATCTCTCTCTCTCTCTCTCTCTCTCTCTCTCTCTCTCTCTCTCTCTCTCTCTCTCTCTCTCTCTCTCTCTCTCTCTCTCTCTCTCTCTCTCTCTCTCTCTCTCTCTCTCTCTCTCTCTCTTTTCAGGCCGTTCAAAATGAAGTATGTGCCTATAGACTGTGCATGTGCATACTAGATGAACATTAAACGATGACCAGATTTTTGATAGTTTATGCAGTCTTCTCCTTCCCCTCCTCCTCCCTATCATCATCATCATCATCATCAAAGGGTTCGTTCCGCCACCCTCGAACATTTCTGAGCACCAAGGAGTGTCCAGCATCAGATTACACTCGCGCTTAATTTCTACAGGAGTGAAGGAGGAGGAGCACAAACACAATGGAACACAAGGGAAGAACAAACAGCAGCATACCTGTTGATCCTTAGGATGATATTTATAAACTACTACACTATCTAACCATAAGTGAGAGACGTAGGCTATTCAAGGCAAAGGCTCCTTGCAGCCTTCCAATTCATTTAGCCTATAGGGAAGCAGGGAAGTAAGAAAAACCGACCAATAAAGAAAATGTGTGCGATTTTTGTTGTAGGCAAGAGATGGTAACTATCACGACTGCTACTACTACCGAGGCCAAACAAGCGGTGCCACACCAACAGCAACAAACCCAAAAAAGTTACATTTTGATGATACAATCCAATATTTTATTGCGATAGCGGAGATGACAGTTATGGATTGGAGTCGAATAACTCACTAATCTGTTTTGAAAGTTGTAACTGTCATATTGTCAACGCTATTGGAGAGCCGAGCATCCCAGACGTGTACAACCCGATGGAAGAAGTGTTTGGCTTCGTTTGGCGAAAATCTCTTACCAGCTCTCTTAAAACTGTTACGTTTTCTTGTTGAATTTGATCGATTGACTGTATAAGGTAATCTTCACCAGTGAAAAATCTTTGAATATTTTGAATGCTTCTGTTAAATGATCTCACATCCTCCGTCTCGATAGACTGAATAAGTATAATTCTGGAAGTCTATTTTCGTAGGAAAGGAGGAGGACGAGGAGGGGGTGCCGGGAAAAAAGTTACCAGACGAGCAGGAAAGAGAGGGGAAGATGAAATTGCCTCGCCTTGTCGCTGTCTTGCTTAAGAAAGTTTCGGTTTTAAGGAATGTCAGGGAAAAAGTAATGAATGTACAAAGAAAACGAATTAATTTGTGTGTATGTGTGTGTGTGTGTGTAGCGAAGAGAACCAAATGAGTCTCTCTCTCTCTCTCTCTCTCTCTCTCTCTCTCTCTCTCTCTCTCTCTCTCTCTCTCTCTCTCTCTCTCTCTCTCTCTCTCTCTCTCTCTCTCTCTCTCTCATCTGGCCTGCGTTAATGGACTAGAGTCGTTAAGATTGGTGGACTGTTCGACTGTTTGTGGTGTGCTATCAAGGAGCAATCGTCTTTCTGCAACACTCCTCCTCCTCCTCCTCCTTCTCTCCCTCCTACTTTTAGTCCTACGCAAACAGATACGAAAGAACCAGGCCAGCTTTGAGAACAATCGAAAATGCTGTTCTCTCTCTCTCTCTCTCTCTCTCTCTCTCTCTCTCTCTCTCTCTCTCTCTCTCTCTCTCTCTCTCTCTCTCTCTCTCTCTCTCTCTCTCTCTCTCTCTCTCTCTCTCTCTCTCATAGGAGGTATGTTTCTCTTGCTATCGGAAATTTGGCCATTTGATCTGAGAGAGAGAGAGAGAGAGAGAGCTAACAAGGATGAATGAAAAATAAATTAGTATGGAACAAAACAGACTCGGCCGCTAATATGTCGTGTTGCTGCATTGTCTCCTAATTTTTCGTTCATTATTTTGTGGCGGCGAACCAGCAAGCGAGGCGGAGAGAGCGAGGCGGGGAAGGGCGTGGCCAGGTGAGGATGGAGGGGCGGTGGGAGGTAGGAATGACAGGAGGCAAATAAGAGGGGAGTGTAGCTACAAGAGGAAGAAATGAAGGGATGAAAGAAGATAGTGAAATGAGGAATGAGTAGAAATATCGAGGAAAAGTACAGTAGAGATACAGTAAATAGCGTACAAAGTAAATATGAAATGAAGTGTAATGCAGGAAGGGAACAAATGTAAATAGAAAGGTAGGAAAAGGAACATGAAAATATGAAATTGGGTTCACATTCTCATTTGTATACTGGAAAGTTTTTGCTGTGTTATTCTTGAGAGCGTTTCATTTAAAATCCTCCTCCAGTACTTGTAGTAATTACGCCGACAAAAACATGGTTGAGAGTCTTTGAGGTTGTGCCAACCAGAATATTTGTGTACCGTGATAAGTGAGTGGACACGAGAGAAGCAGAAAAAATAGAACAAACATAAAATTCGAAGGTGTTAGTGTCTGTGTGTGTGTGTGTGTGTGTGTGTGTGTGTGTGTGTGTGTGTGTGTGTGTGTGTGTGGTGTGTGTGTATGTGTGTGTGTGTGTGTGTGTGTGTGTGTGTGTGTGTGTGTGTGTGTGTGTGTGTGTGTGTGTGTGTGTGTGTGTGTGTGTGTGTGTGTGTGTGCGTGGTGTGTGTGTGTGTGAGAGAGAGAGAGAGAGAGAGAAGAGAGAGAGAGAGAGAGAGAGAGAGAGAGAGAGAGAGAGAGAGAGCATTTATTTACATACTAGCCGCAAAGCCGCCCTCCGGGCGGACTTCTTGGCTAGCTCCTGCGGAGGGCTATTGGTGGGCCCTCGGCCCACCACCTGTGTTTGGTGGGCCGAAGGCCCACCAAACACAGACTCTCCAGATAGCCCCTTCTAACTTTCCTGAAATCATGGATGTAGAAATGTATGTATTAACGCCAACCCATTCACATCACCCCCAACCCATTCACTCACCCATTACCCATCACCCCCCACCCATTCACTCACCCATTACCCATCACCCCCCACCCATTCACTCACCCATTACCCATCACCACACACCCATTCACTCACCCATGTACCCATCACCCCCCCTCATTCCTCACCCATCACCCATCACCCCCCACCCATTCATTCACCCATCACCCCACACCCATTACCCATCACCCCACCCATTCACTCACCCATTACCCATCACCCTACATCAAGGCTTCCTCAATTCTCGCAACCACCTTTTTTCACAATTATCGCTAATAGGCTGCTAAAAAAAAGAAGAAGAAAAGTGATCGGATCATCTCATACGTGGGCTTAAAACCTTCCCCTGGTCAACCTGGTTCCAAAAATGTGGTATATGATGGGATTCCGCCACGGGGGGCGGAACCTATACCACACACACACACACACGTTCGCTTTTATTAATATTAGACGTACATTTTTTCCCTGCACTTCCTCCATTCTTTATATTTTCTGATCACTAACTAAACACACACACTTTTCCGTAACCATATCTCCTCTTATTTCCATACAGACATTAGATCTCCTTCATCCTTGTCAACACCTTCCTTACATCATGCTATACCCTCCCTTCCCTCTTTCCCTCTCTCCCTTCCTACTCAACCCCAAGCGTCACACCCTCTCAGCTCGACCCAAGAGCTTCACACCACTGGGTTACAGGCAGTGGATGCCGATCCTCCCATTGACGAAACCGCACCCTCTCTTGACGAAGTCAGAGAGGCTGTAGCAAAGTTGAGGGGTGGAAAGGCAGCTGGTGTTTGTAATATCAGTGCGGAGCTCCTCAAAGCTGGGGGTGAGGCCATGATCCGCGGGTTGCATGCTGTCCTGACTGCCTTGTGGCAATCAGGTACCGTTCCTCCTGACTGGAAAAGGGGGCTGGTCGTCCCTATCTGGAAAGGGAAAGGGGACCGTCAGGACTGCAACAATGAGGGCGTTTGGGCTAAGGAAAAAAGTACTACATACCGCCAGAATTTTTATTTCCGAATTTGTTTTGTGGATCTCGGAGATTGCTCATATACGAGGGGTTGTTCATAAAATTCTTATGTACATATTCATATAATTCATTTAAAGTTGGTTTCGTGCCTTATAATGAGGTAACAACATATTTTGTGAAGTTTTGTTGATGTGGCCATATACGTCAAGGGATGAATATTTATCGGTTTTGACACATGTGTATAAATATTTCTTGATCTATAGTTTTATTTAAATACTCCCAGTGGTCACCAGCAAAGGTATGAAAAGAAATAGAAGCCCAGAGTCTGAGCCCAAAGTCTGCCCAGACCAAGACCCAGACCGTATACTGTATTTTTTAACAGCAGATAAATCTGCTAATTTGACTTTACAGCTATATCTATGACTACGGTGGTATGAGTTCATATAAGGAATAATATTAATAGAGTTCCTTAGTCGTGCGTATCGTTATTTACCCTATACATAACATATTCTTGCAATGGTTATAATGGTTGGTAATTGTGAAATATAAGCAGTTTTACGTGTGTAATCTGTAAATAAAAATACATTAGACATACATTAACTCTTATTTGTTTCTCAGATAGTGAATAGTTCCTGCATACATGAGTTAAGAGACGAAACATAACCTTCTGTGCCAAATTTGTTCCTTTGCGCCTGTAGCCTGTGTCGATGGGAACGTAATCTCTTTGACAAATATCTTGATTTGTTGTTTGCATACCTTTGCTGGTGACCACTGAGAGTATTCAAATAAAAGTATAGATCAAGAAATATACATACACATGTGTAAAACCGATATATAGTGTAGTCATTCTGGCAAAATAATCTGAACAAATTGCTAACAAAGGTTTGACGATTGATTATGGTAGATATAGGTCCCAACTAACACCTCTGAAAAGTCCCAAGCGAAACTCCTGTCCAATTCCGTGAAATCGACCAAGCTCTTTTACGGAGTCGCGATCGCTGGCGAAAATCAAAATTTTCACGTTTTTCTCCGATTTTCAAAAGTTAGGTATCGTTACCTATGTTTATTGACACCAGGAATCGATTACAGCTATCAGTTTGACTAAAAAATGACAGCTTAATCGAATTTCGGCGGATTTTATGATTTTTCTAGTCAAAAAATTAAGAAATGTTCAGTTTGATGACTTGGTGTTTATGGACAATTATTTATATGCAATTTCATTCCTTTATACAAATATCAAATCATTTTATCATAAGTTCTTGCAGTCACTTAAATTGTATACTATCAGACTGACTACCAAAGAAAAAAGGAAGAAAAACAATTTATCAAACAATTGATTAAACAATTTAAAACATAATTTTGAACGCTCCATAATTTGCACAGTGAAACAGTTTGCACAGTGTCGATTCCTATCCACAAGAACCAACTACGAAGGACTCAACACATCTCTGAAGAACCAGGCAAGCCTGCATCAAGATCAGGGTAGCAGACGACACACTCCTAGACGTCATTAAGCAGCAGTTCCTCTCCAATAGCGAGAACAAGCAGAGCTTTTTAGATTATGTGTCATTGAAGCTGGATGGGATTGAAGGTATAGAGTGTGTGAAGGCCAGGGACGATGCTGACTGTTTGATTGTAGACACAGCTATAGTTGCATCGACAAACAGCCCAAACAAGTGTGTCACAGTCGTTGGAGACGACACCTATCTAATTGTGCTGATACTCCACCGGACCAGAGACAGCACGCTTACACCAGGAAAGCTGTACTTCCGCACTAAGAAGAGGCACTGGGACATCGCCCTTCTTGTCGACAGTATCGAGGATCAGACGTACATGACGCATTCCATCTTAAGTCTTCATGCAAACTCTGGTTGTGACACCACCTCCAGAATATTCGGAAAAGTGAAGGCAAGGTTCTTTAATATCGACAAGGACGATGATAGATACTGGGCAGCTGTAGATGTCTTCGAGCAGAACAACGCCTCTAAGACGGAGATAGCAGACGCCGGGAGAACGATTCTGAGAACAGTGTACTCCACTGCAGAAGAGAGAAAAGATGGACTGACGCTTAACCAGTTGAGGGCAGCACGATACACGGACAAGTCTCTGAAGGCCGCCTCTGTGATAACTGCTGAGTCTCTCCCTCCCACTAGTGAAGCAGCTAACCTGCATTCCTTTCGAGCCTATCTTCAGGTACAGCAGTGGTTAGGGAATGAACTGGATGCAGAACAATATGGTTTCCACTTGACCAACGGAATGTATCTTCCGATATCCATGACTCAGCCGGTAGCACCTGAGATCCTGCTAGATGGTATAGTTTGTAAGTGCAAGGGGAACTGTGACACAAACAGTTGCAAGTGCTATAAGGCTCAGTTGTCCTACAATAAGAACTGTGAAAACTGTGAGGGTACCATCTGTAATATTAAGGAAACACAGATATTTAATCCTTTTGATGAGGATGATTAACTTTACCATATATTTGTAGAATAGAGTTCTATAGAAAATAAATTCAAGGAATTGACAATGAGTAGGTTTAAGGATAATGTCATCAAATCAACATAACACTTACTATCAAGATTAGGTATGAATTTTTTTAGAAATAACTCCTTATCTTTATTATTCTCTCTCTCTCTCTCTCTCTCTCTCTCTCTCTCTCTCTCTCTCTCTCTCTCTCTCTCTCTCTCTCTCTCTCTCTCTCTCTCTCCCTCTCTCTCTCTGTGTGGTTGCTGGTTTTCTTTCCATGGCCATAATTTTGTTCAAAGAAAATCAACCTATATGGAAATTAATGGTAAACTAAACCGTATCGTAATATTTACTAATATTTCTTGTAACATCATTTTCGCAATTTATATATTTATTTTAACTTTGGCGTTGGCAGAGATGGAAGATGCCACAGTTTTCACAGACCCGTTCGTTGACCAAAGTGTTTAAAGTCGAGCAGGTATTGGAGACATATAAACTTAATGTAGGGGTTTTGTAAGGGGTTTTTGATTCGGTCACGTCGCTTACGTGTAGAAGTCCTGTATTAAAAGTCGATGCTCCCTGCGTCCAAGCCGTCGCCTCACGTTGCGCCACTCTTGAACTGGCCTTGATCGGGTCGGTTTGGATTACCCTTTACAGTTTTTGGCCTTGTGACCTTGTCACCACTAACGACGGGCCCCTGACAAATGCACTGATCTATATAACATGGATCGTGGATCTGGGCTAGCTGTGGCCGAGATACTGAAGTCACCAGCCGCCATCTTGAAATAACCAAAACAAATACATGGGCTGGCCAGGCAGTGGCTGGGTGTTGGCTGCTGGCATGTGATAGCCTATATTACCACCTACTACTACTATTAACACCTACTACTACTACTACTATTACCACCTACTACTACTATTACCACCTACAACTACTATTAACACCTACTACTACTACTACTAAACTTCCAACCTAGTGCATCGTCGAACCTTCCAAGTCATTTATTTACGGTGATACACAGACAACAGGTGTGTTGCGAGGCCGTACAGGTGTGTAGTGACAGGTGTCTTGCGAGGCCGTACAGGTGTGTAGTGACAGGTGTGTTGCGAGGCCGTACAGGTGTGTAGTGACAGGTGCCTTGCGAGGCCGTACAGGTGTATAGTGACAGGTGTGTTGCGAGGCCGTACAGGTGTGTAGTGACAGGTGTGTTGCGAGGCCGTACAGGTGTGTAGTGACAGGTGTCTTGCGAGGCCGTACAGGTGTGTAGTGACAGGTGTGTTGCGAGGGCCGTACAGGTGTGTAGTGACAGGTGTTGCGAGGCCGTACAAGGTGTGTAGTGACAGGTGTGGTGTATGTGGTAAAGCGAGAGGCTAAGAGTGCAGTGTACAGACCTAATGAGCGAACCACCGAGTGTGGTGTGTGTCTGACCTAATGAGCGAACGCGCAGTTCTCGTCACTATAACGGCGCTAGCCCCGTACGCCGCCGCCACGGGTACGGCGCGAGCCACAGTGGTTCATAGAAGCTACTCTCGGGGATTACAGGAAGTTTAAATTAATCAAAAACCTTTCTTAATTAGGTATATTGAATTGAAAGTAGTTAGTTTCGTACACTGATTTTGAGTATTTTCGTACATACCTGGTGTCGTTTCGTAACTTAGTAGTCAAGTTCAACTCTGAGCTGAGTGTACGAAACGACTATGGTTTCATTTAGACTACGAAACAACTTTGGTAAATAATGGACGAGTTTCGCGGTCGTTTTAAGAGACCAACTATTTTTTCTTGGCCTACAATAGGTGCTTGTTGCAATGGAGATAGTTTTATTTGCGCAACCCCCCCCAAAAAAAAATAATATTAATGAAACCTAACCTAACCTTATAGGTTTTAATGAAACCTAACTTTAAAGGTTTAATGAAACCTAACCTAACCTTATAGGTTGTAATGAAACCTAACCTAACTTTAACCACAAGGTATACTTTTTTTCCTTTTTTTCTTCGCAAAATAAAGCTATCTCCATTAGAACAAGCACCGCTTATTAGGAAGCGCTATGATCATTTGTATCATAACCGCACTCAGGTCTGCTTCCGTTCCCCACTAATTGTTAACAAGTATAAAAAAATATACTTATATCTATATCTATATCTACCTATATAAAAAAAGTATACCATATCCACTATATTTTTTTTTTTAACTAGTAGGTGGATGACTGGAGTGGGTAGATGGATTAAGAGTGGATGGGCTGGGTGGGGAGTGGGTGTGGGTGTGTGTGTGGTGTGGGTGTGGGTGTCTGGGTGTGTGTGGGTGTGGGTGGGTGCGTGGGTGTGTGGTGGGTGCGTGCGTGTGTGTGTGGTGGGTGCGTGTTGTGTGGTGGGTGGTGGGTGCGTGTGTGTGTGTGGTGGGTGTGTGGTGTGTGTGTGGTGGGTGTGTGTGTGTGGTGGGTGGGTGTGTGTGTGGGTGTGTGTGGTGGGTGTGTGTGTGTGTGGTGGGTGCGTGTGTGTGTGTGTGTGGTGTTACTCACAGGTGGAAAGATTTGCCACTTCCAGGTCCTGGTCTGTTTGTACAGGACATAGCAGCACAGCGTGGCATGACGAGGTGATAACACAGCCAGCAGAAAGCACAACTTGGCAATGACGAGGCGATAACACAGCCAGACAGCAACGCGAGCCGCAGAAAAAAGGGCTTTGTTTTGGTTAGGGACAAGATGGCGGACAGTTGGAACCAGTGCTGGCCAGGCTTCCGCGATCCTGTTATTAGATCAGTGGGAAATGCCCAAACGAAAGTGCAAATTCACTGCACAGATGCAGAAAAAACTCCCTTTACACACTGTGTGTGTGTGTGTGTGTGTGTGTGACAGAAAAGATAGATAGCAAAAGGCACAGTGCCTTGATAATTTTTTTATTATTACACATAGAGAGAGAGAGAGAGAGAGAGAGAGAGGAGAGAGAGAGAGAGAGAGAGAGGAGGGGGAGAGAGAGAGAGAGAGAGAGAAAGAGAGAGAGAGAGAGAGAGAGAGAGAGAGGAGTTTTTCAACCGTCGTCGCTCCCCCACCCCCCTATCTAAGAAAACACTGTAACGCGCGCGGCGCGTGTGTGGTGTGTGAGATAGATAGATAGATAGATAGATGATAGATAGATGAGACATAAGGCACAGTGCCTTGATATTATTTATTATTACATATTGAGAGAGTGAGAGAGAAAACTTTTTCAACCGTCGCCGCTCCCCCCCCTCCCTATCAAAGACACACTATGTGCGTGTGTGTGTGAAAAGAGACATACAGACATATTACATACATACATACATACATACATAATTATGTACATACATACATACATACATACTTTACATACTACATACATACATACATACATACTACATGTAGTAAGTATAATGTGTTTAAGTCACCCAAACTTTTTCCCTCGCTGCTTATCTCTGTGAGGCGGGGCTTTTAAGAAGGATTGACCTGACCAAGGTGTTTTAAAGGGTCGAGCAGGTATTAGAGACCTATAAACTTAATGTAGGTTTTGTATGCCCCCCCCCCCCCCCCAAATAGAAACATACATGAAAAAGTTGGAATGCCAACAACATCTGGTGTTTCCCAGGCGGTCACCCATCCAATACTAACCAGACCCAACGTTGCTTAACTTCGCTGATCGGACGAGAACGGTGCATTCAACGTGGTATGGTCGTTGGCTCTAGAAATGTGAAGTATATGCTTAATGCCAAAGTGACGCTCTTGAAGAATATGCTATTTCACATAGGGCGAAATTATTCCGATTAGCACTGGGCATTGCATAATTCAAACAGTGATAGCATGCCACCCATTGCAATTTTTGCAAGTGTGTGTAAGCCTGCAACAAACCATTACAACTTAACAAACCCATTACTGATTTGGTAGGTGACATCATTATGGTTTCCTTTAACTTGTATTAACTATCCTAGGGTTCTGACCCAATAAGGGAAATTTCCAATGTTATTGGCTAACTTAAAGACTTCTAAATCAGGGCGCACCCACAAATTTTTTTTCGGGGGGGGTCACAATTTTTTTTTCCGCCAATAAGCTCCAGATTTCTCGTTAGCCTCTGGAGGAAATTGCCGCCATCAGCTAATTCCCTTTTTCAGGCCTAATTTTCTTATTTCAGTAGTAAACAATATTTTAGTGTGTTAGATGCTTGTCCAAGGACATTAACTGTGAATCAAAAGTGCGACCAAATAAAGGGTAGGTGTTCACGAGCAGGTGGACGGCGGTCACATCGCTAGAACCTTTAATATTTTTTGGGATCACATGAAGATCCGCCACCCCAAATTTTCCCACCCGAAGATCCGCCACCCCAGTCTTGCCAACCTTTTATCCACTTATTAACATATGACACAACACTCCATATTGACCAATACTATCAGGACCTAGCTGGGGGCGCCCCTCCTGACCCCCCCCCTAGTTCCTAACCTATCCTGGACTTTGGGTTACGTAACCTTACCTAACGGGGTTTCACCCACACGAAGATCAGTCACCCAAGTACCTAACTGGGTTATTAAAGCACTCCCCACCCACATGAAGATCATCACCCCAGTGTAATTGGGGTGGTGAATTTCATGTGATCCATTTTTTTAACCGACTGTTAGCATATTCTGATTCTGACGAGGATGGAAATTTCTTGGAGGGGGGGCATAGTTCCCTTGGCAAAGGGGGGCATAGGTGCCCCACCTGGGTACCCCCTGGGCAATATATGCTAATATTTTGTACCTTTGTGATATGTTGAGTCTTGTGGGATACCGCGCCTTCACTTAGCCAAATATGCTGTATGGTTTCCTTCCTATTCTGAGAGTTAAGATTGTGCAATTTTTCCGATTTTATTTTGCAACAAATTTATTCAGTCAGACTAATATCATTATTTCATTGTAAATTCAGGGGCACTTCTGAAATATTTTTGAACACCCTCTGGTACTAGTCAGGGAGAGGAACCTTCTACTTAGCCATTTCTTACAATTGTTATAATTCTTATCTATAGTAATGTTTTTCTCTATTTTATTTGTATGTATAAACTACAATTTTCTCTTTGTTTTTTTTTTGTTTTTTTATGCTTGTAGCTTTTTTAACTTAAGTTTAATTTTCATTATTTTTTAAATAAAAAATAATAGTTAAAATTTATTTATAGTTACATTTCATTATTTTATGTTTATATATATGGATCTATATATATTATTTATAATTGTTTGCATTATTTGAAATGCTAAAGGATTCAATTTTTTGGTTTTTAGTTTTCTTGATAAAAGAATATTTATTATTGAATTTTGACTTTTGTGTGTGTAATAGCATGGGGGGGGGGGGGGGGGGGGATAAGGGTTCGCCCAGGGCGCCACACAAACCAGGACCGCCACTGAGAATTATAGTGTAATAATGTGTTCAGGAAAAACTAAGCGAAATGTCATCTAGTCTTTCTCTCCCCCAGGCCTCTTTTTCCTTCATGGTGGATGGATAACGGAGAACTCTAAACCAGCGGAGACTGCGTCCATCTCATATGTACGTAAGTAATAGACAAAATAAACTTAATTTCATTTTTTGTCTTTTTTTCTTCTTTTCTTTCTTTCAATCCATTTTCATTGATTTTTTAATGTTTGGGCTTACTCCTATATACTTATGGCCTCTTCCATTTTGTACCCAAGTTGCATGAACCAGTTCTTTCAGTTCAGGGTTGGTTCTGGGTTCAGGGTTGGGTTTCTGGGTTCAGGGTTGGGTTCTGGGTTCAGGGTTGGGGTTCGCGTGTCACAAATGGAACGCAAAAACCCCGTTTTTGTTTACAAACATACTCACTGGCGAGGCAATTTAAAGAGGAGAGAAAAGAGAGAAAAGAGGGGAGAGGGAAGGAGAGGGGTAGAGAGAGAGAGAAGGGGATGGGGAGAAGAGGAGAGAGAGAGAAGGAATGGGGAGAGAGAGAGAAGAACGAGAGAGAGAGATAACGAGAGATAACGAAAAGAGAGATAAAGAGAGAGATAAGAGAGAGAAAACCGAAAAGAGAGAGAGAGATAACGAGAGAGAAAACGAGAGATATAACTCAGCTATAGCTGTTATGTGAAGGGATCATATCAAGTTTAAGACGCGGGAACGCATGGCCACCACCAGCCATGTATGCCTCTTTTATGCCGTCCCGACTCCTCTCCGACTCGTGCATGCGGAAAACCCTTCACGATAAGAGAAAAAGGGCCCAAGGCGACCCTTGTTTGTTATGAACTGAAAACTCTACCCAAGGGTACCCACCTCTCAATGTGAGTAGAGAAAGTTCACGGGTTTTGCTGAGTCACTACGGCGCTTTGCCTCGGACCCAGGTTTTTGTGCGCAAATGGAACGCCTGAATTCTTGGGATCCGTGAACTGGTCTTGAAATGTCGCAAATGGAAGAGGCCTATAATATCATCCTACGGTCGCATCATCCACCGCCGTTTAAGGGTTAATGTCATCAACATAACACTTACTATCAAAATAGGTATGATTTTTTTTTGAAATAACTATCCTTATCTTTATTATTCTCTCTCTCTCTCTCTCTTCTTCTCTCTCTTCTCTCTCTCTCTCTCTCTCTCTCTCTCTCTCTCCTCCCCTTCCCCTCTCTCTCTCTCTCTCTCTTCTCTCTCTCTCTCTCTCTCTCTCTCTCTGGTTGCTGGGGTTTCTTTCCATGGCCATAATTTTGTTCAAAGAAAATCAACCTATATGGAAATTAATGGTAACTAAACCTATCGTAATATTTACTAATATCTCTTGTAACATCAATTTTTAGCAATATTTTATATATATATATATATTTTTTTTTTTTGGGTATATATATATATATATAATATATACTGATCCCCTTTGGGTCACATTTTATCCTTGGGTAATTCCCTTTGGGCTTTTTATATATATATATATATAATTTTTATATATATTTAAAATATATATTAAAATTATTTGATCCCCTTTGGGTCACATTGATTTCCCTTTGGGGTAGATCCTTGGACTATATATATATTATATATATATAATAAATATTATATATATTATATATAATATACATGATCCCTTGGATCACATTGATCCTTGGGTAGATTCCTTGTCCTTTTATTTATTTATTTATTATTATTTTTTTTTTTTTTACCCTAGTAAACTAAGGACTCTTGTAAACATTCTGCTGTGAGACGAATAGCGGCTGTTGGCGTTGGCAGAGATGGAAGATGCCACAGTTTTCACAGGCCCGTTCATTGACCAAAGTGTTTAAAGTCGAGCAGGTATTGGCAGAGGTGGGCATTCCGCAATTTTAGTCCACAATTCCGCAATCCCGCAACTTGCGGAATGGTAATTCGGTTGCGGAATTGCGCAATTACAGATGCCTGAAAAAATTGCGGAATTACGAATTGCGGACCGCCAAAATTTTAAAGCGCAATCGCAATAACTTGCGGAATGGGTAATTCGGTTGCGGAATTACGCAATTACGGATGCTTGAAAAAAATGCGGAATTGCGGGTTGCGGACCACCAAAATTTTGAAACGCAATCGCAATAATTGTGACGATCACCACCTTCAAAATGGCAAGTGCCCGCGTGAACATAAGTTCCCACCAAATATGGTGGAGACGACACTGCCAACTGCCAATGAGCTGTGTTTTTGTCGTCCAAGCACCGTCTTGGATTACGAAGACCACTCCAATAACACTTGCTGAAATGTGTGTTATACTGCT
>JACEEZ010002157.1:202500-205000 GCA_016584305.1 Chionoecetes opilio
AAACCTTTGTTACTTCCATAAGGTTTCTTCTACGACTCATAGTTTTCCGACAAAATAACAAAAAACCTGATCGTCAGTCAATTTTGGAATGTTTTTGAGCAGCCGGAAATATTAATATTAATATATTATTATTATATTATATTAATATTATTATATTATATTATTATATATATTATTATTATTATATTATTATTATATTATTATTGTTTGGAGTTAAAAGGGCATCAATAATGCAAGTACTATTTAATTGTGTTTCTTAGAAATTGTATTTCAATTCGCTTGTTCAGCCTTGGCGGAGGTATGCGCTCTCGGAGTCAATGCTGGTTCTACTCTGGCTGCTGTTGGGGAGGAGGGGGAAGGGGGGAGGGTAGGGCCCCTAGGTAGGTAGAGTAGGAGGGGGGAGAGGGGGGAGGGTAGGGCCCCTAGGTAGGTAGAGTAGGAGGGGGGAGAGTAGGGCCCCTAGGTAGGTAGAGTAGGAGGGGGGAGAGGGTAGGGCCCCTAGGTAGGTAGAGTAGGAGGGGGGAGGGGGAAGGGTAGTGGAGCCGCGGTGCTTGGAGTTAGCATCTTGGAACCTGTTTCCTAACTCTAAGAACAATGTATGTACTAAAAAAAGTTCCTTAATACCGGAGAGGTCCGTGTTTGTGATGCATTGGGTATAAGTACCTGACTACTGCAAGGTGAGCCTGGAGTTGGCTGTGGATGGAACCGTCTCAACTCCAACCTGTTTGAGGATTTTTAAAAAAAGATCCTTAATATTGCGAGGGTGCATGTTTGACAGACTTTGAGAGAAAGTAAGTCTATTGACTACCCTGAATCCAAACACTTGTGTGGATCACCAGAGTCAAGCAATGAACACCTTGACCTCCATGGCAGAGTGTTGTGAGAGGGAAGACTAGGCTATGCACAGTATGCAGGACTCGTGGGCCGCGATGGGTGTCTGGGAGGAAGAGATGGAGGACCTCGAGGAGCAAGTGGGGAGCCAGCCTCTGGTGCTGCCTGTGTAGGACCTTTGCGACCTCCCGGTGACGGAGAGGCTCGGCGAAGGCTCCTACGGCTGCGTGGATCGCGTCTGCTTCAAGGGCCGAGACGTGATCAGGAAGCGCGCGAAGGGCGGCAACAACCCCGCGTGCTCCATGTGGGAGACGTGCGTGACCCTGGCGCTGGAGGGTGCGGGAGGCGCGCCGCGCATCCACGCCCTGAGCTCTGGCGACGCGTCTGTCCTGGTCATGGACTACGCCGGCGTGCCCTTGTACCGCTACTGCCAAGCCAGGTGCAGCGTGGGCACGTTCCTGCGCGTGGTGGCGGGCGTGGCGCAGCGCCTGGCACAGATGCATCTCAAGGGCTTTGTCCACAACGACATCAAGCTGGACAACGTCACGGTGAGCGGCGCGTCCTCCAGCCCCGACGTCCACCTCATAGACTTCGGCCTCGCCACCAGGCTCGGGGACAGCTTCTACTTCGAACTGTTTGACCAACCTCGCGGCCTCGAGGAGCAGCAGTTCGCCACCTTCAGGTCGCCGGAGCTGAAGACCGGGCAGCCGCTGCAGTCGTCCAGCGACGTGTTCAGCGTGGGGGTGTTGGTGCAGCAGGTGTGCAGCTGGTCGGGACACCCGCTGCTGATGCCCCTGCTGACGCCCCTGGTGGAGGCGTGCACGCTGGAGTAGCCCGAGCACAGGCCTTCCCTGAGCACGGTGCAGCTGGAGGTGGAGACCCTGCTGTCCAGCCTGATGGAGGAGCAGCTGAAGGAGATGCTGTTTGTGGAGGAGTGAGCGGTGACGCAACACCCGGCCAGGGTCGCAGCCTCTCTCTCCTGAAGCCTTCCTGCCTTACTGTCTTGCTTTGTTTTACTTGATTACTTAAATACTAATACTTAATTAGGCAAAATATTATGTGAAGAATGTAAGTTTGTCTTTGATAGCTAATGATCATTTTACCTAATTATTTTTAAAGTAAAAAACAATAATAAAATATAAATCTTTCATTAACAGTAAAAATAGATGTATTGTTGTTAAGTGAAGAAATACAAAGTTACATTCTTTGAAGATTTTGTTTGAAAACTTATTGATACTGAAAACTGACTCCATATTCGTGTTCAGCATGCCCGAAAACTGCTAGAAACAATTTTTTAAGCAGATATTTTTCAAAAAATATTGCAAATTTTGCAAGGGGTATTGCATTGATTGAAGGGCCTTGATTTTTTTTTTAAATCACGTTTTTTTCAATATCTAAAAATCTATGGTAGATAAGTGCAACATGAATAGAGAAGTAAATATGAAGTAGATCAAGGGCTATCAATGAGCGTAAAGCAAAAAATATTAATTGGTAAATAACCGAGAAAATAGCATATTCGTACATTTATACAAAACATCAATTTTCTCAACAACCATGAGATATTTTGACAAACCGATTACTGCATCATGTAGAACACCTCAAGATGAACCTTTGTTACTTCCATAAGGTTTCTTCTAAGACTCATAGTTTTGCGGCAAAAAAAAAAAAA
>JACEEZ010002157.1:207500-256915 GCA_016584305.1 Chionoecetes opilio
TCTACGTGTTAGAGGTAAAAGAATAATAAAGTTGAAGGCTCCTCCCCACCCACATCTCCCTCCGGCCGAGGCCGGCATGAAAAAAGTGAGAAAAAAACACCATACACTATATAAAAACTACCATGGAATTTTACATGGATGGCAATATAGGAAAGGATGAAGGAGAGGCATACTCTAAACTAAAGCTAACGCTACAAAAAGAAGAGTTTACGTAGGGCTGAAGTAATCGAGTTGGGCAGTTGTTGCTAAGTATTTATCTAGTTTGTTCTTAAGCGCCTCAACCGTATTTATGTTAACATTATCGAAGCCATGGAACATTATAAACAGTTATATTAAGTCTCCTCGCAGCCTACGTTTTGACAAACTGAACAAGTTAAGTTCCTTCAATCGCTCTTTGTATGGCTTGTTTCGCAAGCGCGGAATCATTTTAGTAACTTTTTCTTTGTACTCTCTCCAGTTTGATTATATATTTTCTATAGTAGGGTGACCAGAACTGAACGCAATATTCAAGATGA
The DNA here is from genome assembly GCA_016584305.1 of Chionoecetes opilio. Classification (NCBI taxonomy): domain Eukaryota; kingdom Metazoa; phylum Arthropoda; class Malacostraca; order Decapoda; family Majidae; genus Chionoecetes; species Chionoecetes opilio. The sequence continues at coordinate 208,016 of JACEEZ010002157.1, forward strand.
GGACGTACGATAGCATTGAAAAGTGTAAGAATGACTTTTTCAGACTTATATTCGAGAGTTCTTCCTATGAAACCAGTTAATTTGTTAGCCCTCTTAACAACTTCTGAACAATGTTTACTGGGCTTGAGGTCGTTGCTTATAATAATCCCCAAGTCTTTTTCTTCGGTCACATTGGAACGTTCATGTCCGTCCATTGAGTCGTTAATTTGATCGTTATTACTTCCAATATGCAAAACCTTACACTTATCGGTATTAAATTTCATCTGCCACTTCTTTGCCTAACTAACTAAGCGATCAAGGCCAGATTGCAATTGCATCTTATCGGCAGTGTGGATTACTTTATTCGTTATTTTAGTATCGTCCGCAAACTTTGATACTTACAGGTGAGCCCTTCGTCAATATCGTGGTACATAGATTAAGAAAAGTACAAGACCTAGTACAGATCCCTGCAGTACACCACTTAAAACATCTTGCCAGCTAGATGCTTTCCATTTATTACGACGCGCTGCTTCTCTCAGAGAGCCAGTCTTCAAGCCTATTTAAGATATTCCAGTTATGCCGTGCGACTTTAATTTCTTAAGTAAACGCTTATGGGAGACTTTGTCAAACGCTTTTTGAAAGTCAAGATAAATCACATCTACTGCTTTCGTCTCGTCGAACGTGCTGTGTACATAATTAAAAAAATCTAGCAAATTTGTGAGGCAAGAACGTTTATTATGAAAGCCGTGCTGGGAGTTTTTAATTTAGATTATTTTCTTCTAAGAATTTTACCAGATTGTCTCGTATTATTATTTCCATTAATTTACAGACAACGGATGTGAGGCTGATCGGTCTGTAGTTGGCTCGGTTGTGTCAAATCACCTTTTTTCGTATTGGAGTAACTTTTGCAAGTTTCAATCGCAGGGGGACTTTGCCGGAATTTGGGGGATTTGTTAAAAAGTATTGAAAAGTTTTGCAAATTGGTGCTTCGCTTCCTTTAAAGTAATCGTCCGGGAACCATTTCATCATTCCTGATTTGATGTAGTTAGATTATAGCCATTATCGAGGTATCAACAATATTTTGTCACTTCTTGCATCCAGTCAGCCGTCTTTGAATAATCCGCAATCAAAATCTGTAAATTCCCCGAGCTTCGAAAACGCTCATGGCAAATGGCAGACGATGCGCCACGGCTCGGGGGACGTAGCAAAAGGGAGGCTCCTCTTCCCGCGTTTGTGGTGTGTGTAGTAGTGTTGTGGTGTGGTAGTAGTGTTTGGTGTGTTTTGAAAGTTTGTGTGTGTGGGTGTGTTGTTTTGTGTGTGTGTGTGTGCGTAGTAGTGTTTGTTGTGTGTGTGGTGTGTGTGTGTGTTGTGTGTGTATGTGGTAGTATTTGTGTGTGTGTGTGTGTGTAGTGTGTTTGTGTGTGTGTAGTAGTGTTTGTGTGTGGTAGTAGTGTTTGTGTGTATGTAGTGTTTGTGTGGTAGTAGTGTTTGTGTGTGTGTGTAGTAGTGTTTGTGTGTGTGTGTAGTAGTGTTTGTGTGGGGTTTTGTGTGGGTAGTGTTGTGTGTGTGTGTGTAGTAGTTTTTGTGTGTGGTGTCTGTTATTTAGTGTTTGTGTGTGTGTGGTGTGGTAGTGTTTGTGTGTGTGTGTTTGTTTTGTGTGTGTGCGTAGTAGTGTTTGTTTTTGGGTGTGTGTGTGTGTTTGTTGTGTTTTGTGTGTGTGTGTAGTAGTGTTTGTGTGTGTGTGTGTGTGTTTTGTGTGTGTGTGTGGTGTGTGTGTGTGTGTTTTGTGTGTGTGGTTTGTGTGTGTGTGTGTGTGTGTGTGTGTGTGTAGTTGGTTGTGTGTGTGTGTGTTTTGTGTGTTTTGTTTGGTGTGTGTGCGTAGTAGTGTTTGTGTGTGTGTGTGTGTGTGTGCGTAGTAGGGTGTATGCGTGTGTAGTAGTGCGGGTGTGTGTGTTTTAGTAGTGTTTGTGTGTGTGTAGTAGTGTTTGTGTGTGTAGTAGTTTGTGTTGTGTGTGTGTGTGTGTGTGTGTAGTAGTGTTTGTTTTGTGGTGTGTGTAGTAGTGTTTTTTGTGTGTGTGTTTTAGTAGTGTTTGTGTGTGTGTGTGTAGTAGTGTTTGTGTGTGTGTGGTAGTAGTGGTTTTGTGTGTAGTGGGTGTTTCTGTGTGTGTAGTAGTTGGTTTGGTGTGTGTTAGAAGTGTTTGTGTGTGTAGTAGTGTTGAACCTCAGCAGGCTCCGCTAACACCTGTCATCCACCTCGTCCTCTGGCTCAAACATATAGGGTTGGGTTTCCCATCACAATCTGGTTCGTTTTCCTCATATACGCGAGCAGCGTCATTTAGTCGGTCCAGATTAAGCATGTACTCTAGATCTATCACAGCGACAGTTTCACTGTCTGACACCGAAGTACAATCGCTCATCATAGCATTTTTCCGACAGGTCTCACAGAGGCAGACGAGTGTTGTTTACATTGGAGCGTCCCTTTCCTGACGTCATCAATAACATGCGTTTGCCCTGTTGGAGGAAAGAAAATGTTTTCGCGCGCTTTTTACAAAAGTCATGTTTTTACGGAAATAAGGCCCGGAAATCAATTATTTTTGGGGATTTGGGTTTTGAATGTACATGCAACATAATTAGGCAAAAAACATTTTGGGGCTGGGGCGATTTCTTTAAAACTCGCGGTGCAATACAGTCTGGCCCGGGGGATTGTTAAAATTTAAGTTTATCTATTGCTTTTATTATTGTGTCCTCAAGGAATTCGCAATTGATCATTGGAATTATGTTACTTTTATCGCAGCCCACTTCTGCTAGTCCATTTATATCTTCAACTGTAAAAGCAGAAGCAAAGTAATCATTTAATACTTCAGCCATCTCGATTTCAGTATTAGTAAGAATACCGTTTTCAAGGGGCAAGTGGACTATGTCGCTGTGATAACTTTCTTTGCTCAGTAACGAATAATTCTTTGGGGTTTGATTTACTGATACTTGCAATATATAATTCAAGATCTTTCTTACTTTTCTTTATCAACTTTTTCGTATCGTGTGGTATTCTTTCGAACTCTTTTTCGAAAAAAAAGGAGGATGAAGAGGGAATAGGGGGAGGAGGAGGTGAATGGTGAAATGAGAAAAAGGGGGGAAGGCAGTGTTTACTCTTGCATATAGATAAAAGATGGCTTGCATAGATGGAAGTGTAGTGCCCCCCTTTATAGCTTTATTGCTTTGACGTTGTTAATTCAAGAGGGCTCCACAATTCTGGCTTATATGCTGCCACCACCCACAATAAATGGGAAAAAAAAGTTTTATAAGATTAAGAGAATAAGTTTGAACTAATGGGTGTAAAAGATAACTCGTTATCTTTTCCTTGGTATATTTTTTTTCCCTTTTTTAACCCAGAAATTACTTCCCACTCCTTCCTTCAAAATCTTTAAACCATTTTTCTCCACTTAATACTAGGTTTAAAATTTCATCAAAATCGCCCACGTTGCTATTTAATTTAGCCCGTGGCCCCGAAGGAAATCATAAGTCACTCCTAAATCAAAACCCCCTTTTCCCCCGCCCACTGAAAGTTGTTGAGTCAAGAATCACATTTCCACACATTCCAGCCAATAAGCAAACCCCTTAGCTGTAATCCTGATTTTACTCAAAAGCTTTTCACAGGTGTTCCTCCCATCCCCCCAGCTGTCTCCCCCCACAGTTCCCTTTCCCACGGCTACCATGGGACCCTTTTGAATAACCCCCTCCTTTAGTTTCTCATGTTACCCCCCAAAATTTAATCAATGAATCACATCTAAAATTCCTCCAACACCTTGCCCCTTTTAACATACCTTTTCCAAGGTGAGAACCCCACCCCCCCGGGGCCCAAACTCGACACGTTGACTCTTGACGTACTAAACTAATTGGGGGTCCCCCTTCCCTTTTTGGGCCTTTCCGCCAGCCTACGGGGCCCAGCCACTATCCCCGGGTATAAAATTTTACACAGTATATTTTCATATAGTGTTCAAACTGAGGAGTGGAGGAAATTTACTCACTTTGTTTCTCATTTTTATATTTTAAACTTTCCCCCCCTTCCCTTTTTTTTTTTTTTTTTTCAAGGGAAATTTCTTCGTAAATTCATGGGTAAAAAGTTTTAAAACCCATTTTTCCGCTTTTACAAAAAGGAAAAAAGGGAAAGAAGAAGGAAGGGAAGAAGGAAGGAAAAAAAGGGGGGGGAAAAGGAAAAAGAGGGAAAAAAGGGAAAGGGGAAAAAGGGGGGAAGATAAGGGAAAGGGGGGAAAGGGGGGGAGAAAGGGGAAAGGGGAAGAGGAAGGGGGAAAAAGGGGAGGAGGGGGGAGAAGGGGAAAAAAGGAAAAAAAAAACGGGTTTTGAAGAGGAGGAGGGAGAGGGGGAAAAGGGGAAGAAAAGGGGGAAAAAAAAAAGGGAAAAAGAAGAGAGAGAGAGAGAGAGAGGGGAAGAGGAAAAAAAGAGAGAGAGAGAGAGAAGAGAGAGAGAGAGAGAGAGAGAGAGGGGAGAGAGAGAGAAGGGGAGAGAGAGAGGAGAAGAGGGGAGAGAGAGAGGAGAGAAAGAGAAGAGAAATAAAGAAAAAAACCCTGGGATCAAGAAAACTCGCTGAAAACCCCCCAAAAAGTGATTTATTTGGGAAAAAATGGAGCTAATTTTTTTTTTTCTCTTCTCTCTCTTCTCTTTTCTCTTTTCTTCTCTCTCCCCTCTCTTTTCCCCCTCCCCTCCTCTCTCTTTTCTCTCTCTCTCAACCTTTTCCCTTTTCTCGGATTTCCATTTTTTTAAAAAGGGGGGGAGGGGCCCCAAAAGGGGGGGACAAAGGGGAAGGGGGAGGGAGGGGAGGATTTACAAAGGATTACAAAGGAAACCCCAAACAGAAACAGCCCGGGAAGGCCTTTTAAAAAGGCTTTTTTGTTTTAAACTACCTACACTAACTAATAAAAGAGAGAAAAAATAGGAATTTAAAGGTTTCCTCCCCCCCCACCCATCCCCCCAAACCCGAAGCGGGCCGGAAAAAGAAGTGATCCCTTTAAATATAGAAAAACTGCATGGAATTTGGAAAATTTAAAAGGGGCTGTAATCTATGGCAACCCTACTACTATTTTGGGGGGGGTTGGGTTTAGTCTTGATAGATGGGTATGTTATGTGTGTTTTTTTAATGGTGTGAACACAGTGTGGGGGTTCAAGGGGGTGCGGCACCCCCTTGCCGGGCGTTTTTTTTTTGGGGGGCCCGAAAGTCAACCCGGCCCCCGTCCTTTAAAAATCCACTGCGGTTTGGGTGTATTTTTCCATGTGGGAAACCCGTCACTTCAATGCCCCCTGCAGCAGGGGACCCCTGGTCCCTTTAAAATCCCGATGGTGGCCCACAAAATTTGTCAGGACCCTAAGGAACCACGGGCCGTCACGGGTCGAGAGTATTTAGTGGAAACCCTTTAAACTCCGGGCTATTTGTTTTTATGAGGTCTAATGTAGTGTTGGTGAAAGGCTCATGTGTGGAATTTTCGGGGGTGGTGCGGAAAGGCCTTGCCGGGCGCTTTTTTGGGGGGCAGCAGTCAATCAGGCCCCAGCTCCTTTTCCCAATCCACTGCGGTAGGGCATTTTCCCAAAAGTGGGGAAGGGCCGTGCACTTCAATCCCCCCTGCAGCAGTGACCCCGGGTATAAAAATCCCGATGGGGGTTTCACTAACTGAAAAGGGCCCCTTTAAATGAACCAAGCCCTCCCCTTTTTAAAAAGTTGTAGTAGGCCTTTTTCCTGGGGGCTGCCCTGGACGTGTGGGGGGGGTTTTGTAGACGCGACTCGAAATCATTTTACGCAATGAAGAAAAGTTTCAGAGGCCCGCGAGATAAATTTTTTATTCCGAGATAAACAGTTTAAAACCGGGGATTTTATATGAAATATTTATCGAGGGGATTTTTTTTGAAATTCCCATTGTTTTGGTTTTTCTACGTCTGACGGCCCCATTCCCTACGTTTAAAAACACCGGGTTTTTGAAGAAGTAAATTTGCTTTTGTTCGTTACAAAAACCCTTTCCTGCTTTTTTTTAAATCCGTTGTTTCTAGTTGAAAAATTTACCGGGCTAAACGTGAAAAATTTTTTTGGGACTACGTTCCTAAATCCCATTGAAAATTTTAAAGACCCTTTGATGAGGGCACCTTTTTATCCTTCCGGGTTTTTTTAGTGGGAAAAAAAGTTAAGTTCTTTGAGCCGATTTTTTGTACGATTTTTTTTCGCAAACTAGGGATCATTTTTGGGTTTACTCTGCCTGTATTTTTTTTAGTTTTTTCATGTCCTTTTTATAAAAAGGGGGACGCAAACTGCCCCAGTATTCTGGGTGGGGGGGGAACAAGCGAGTTAAAAGGGGTGGTAAACTTTTTCAGATTTAAACTGAAAGTTCGTCCAAAAAAGCCAAACCATTTTTTTTGCAGTTTTTTTCTACCTCTTAAATTTTGGGTTTTTCCGGTTTTAGATTTTTTCGGATTATAACCCCTTTTTTAAATTTTTTTTTTTAAACAACAATTTTATTGGAAAAAACGTTTCCCTCACGTAAATTTTTTTGAGGGGTTTTATTACCGATATGTATACATGACATTTGTCAAGGTTGAAAAATTCATTTTTCCATGTTTTTGACCATTTGTTACGGGGGTTTTAAAAATCGTTTTTTTTTGAGTTTGGCGCTTGGGGGTTTCGGGGGGAGGCTTAAAGTTTTTTGATTTTTTGTGTCATCAGCAAATTTCGATTATTTCCTTTCATTTTGGGGGGATTCCCCGTCCAAATTTATTTATGTATATTAAGAACCCGGGTAGGCCCCAGAACTGATCCTTTTAGGAACCACATTTACACTGGTTTCCCTCAGAAGAATTTTCCCTTTATTACCAAACCCCTTTTTTTACGATTTTTTCCCGCCAAATTTTTTTAAACCAATTTGAAAAATGGCCTGGGTTTTAAAACCCTGACTTTTACTTTGCTAAAATGAGGGCCCCTTATGAAAAACTTTGGCCCAACGCCTTTTTTTTAAAAACCCCCCAAAGGTTTTAAAATACGTCCCACTGCCTCGTGTTTCGTACTTTTGAATACACTATTGTAAAAAATCAAGTAAATTTGAGAGGGATGAGCGTTTTTTTTCTGAAACCAAAGCTGCGAATCTTTGAAATTATTTTTTTTATTTTTTTTTTTAAATTTTAAAGGGTTTTGGGCTCTTTGATGGATTCCATTTAAAAATTTCCCGCAAATGAAAGTTAAAAAAATGATTTGGGGGGGTAGTTTCCGGGCTTCGCCTTTTCTTCCTTTTTTTTTTTTTTTTTTTAAAAAAAGGGGGGTTTTACATTTGCTATTTTCCCTTCGCCCCCGGTTCATTTCTTGGGGATTAAAAACTTATTAAATAAGAAAGGAAAATGTTTTTTCCCATTTTTGTTTTTTTTTGCTTCTTTTTAATATGCGGGGCCCCGGGGGGAAATTTTGTCAAAACCCCGGGGCTTTTTTTTAAATTTTTATGTTAATTTTTTTGGGCCCAAAAAGTCCCCAAATTTCCCAAGGTTAATGACTTTAGGCAAGTACCCCTTTTTTCTGGGGTTTTTTGGGATGGGTTGATTTTTTCGTTTTTTTCCCCCCCTTGAGGGCTGATGCAAAAAAAAAGTTTTTAGAGTATTCCCCCCTAGATCTTTTTTCTGTTGTTTTGCCATTTTCCATTTCCCCAAAGGGCCCAAAGGTTGAGTCAAAATTTCTTTTTTTTTTTTTTAAAAATAGCTGTAGAATTTTTTAAAGGGGTTTTATTTGCCATTTCCAATACTTTCTTTAAAATTTTTTTTGCTTTTGCTTAAAGAGTTTTTTTTTTGTATTTCGGGCCTAATTCGGGCGTTTTCGCGTTTTTCGGGGCTTCATTTTGTGTTTTTTTTGTGTTTTTTTTATGCCCGCTTTTTAAGGTTCAAGGCTGTCCTTGATTTCGCGGGGCCAAAACCCTTTGGTTTAATGTTTTTTAAAAGATCGCCTATATCGCAAACGGGATTGAGGAATTTTTATTGTTTAAATAAAACTTACCGGTGAATTCATTGGGCCCGGGTACATTTTTTGGGCGTTTACTTTCTGGGTAAAAAATTTCCCCAAACGGTGGGTTTGTTTTTAAAATTTTTTTTAGTTTTTTTGAAATCCCGCCTTTTTTGATAAACAAAACTTTTTTTTTTACTTTCGACCGTTTGCTTGTCTTAAAATGATTTAAAAACTGAAAGTAATCGGCCCCTTTTTCCCTGCTACTAAAAATTTGGGTCCCCCAAAAGTTTTAAAGTTACTGACCAGATTTTTGTTAGTTTTTGAAAATTTAAAAATCTTTAAAAATTTTTTGCCTCTCGTTGAGATCCCCCCGTGTTTTTGGGATAAAAAAAACAAAATTTCTTTTGGGGATTTGAATAGAGAGGGGTCCCCCCCAAATTTTTTTTAAACGGGGCGCCCCAAAAAATTTTAAATAACGGGAATATTTAAAAAAACCGAATTTACGCTTTCGTTCTGTAAATAATTTTTTCCCCTTTTTTTTCATAAAGTTCTTTTGTCAAAATTTTATTTTGGGGGGAAACTTTTTGGGGCGATAAACAAGGCCAAATTTCTACTTTTTGAGAAAGACGTTTAGTTTGAACGAAAAATTTCATTAATGGTTTCATTTCGTGTTTAGATACTACAAAAGGGATGAAGGCGGGGGACTTTTTTATAATAAAACCCCCCCTCCTGCTCTCGTAGTCCCTTTTTAACTTTAAAAATTTTTTTACCCCTGTATCCAAATTCAGCCAAAAAAACTCTATTTGTCGTACTATCCCCTGACTTTTAAATTCCAAAATTCCCTTTTTTTCTGAATAAACTAGTTCCTCTTTAAAACCTGAAAATTTTTTTTACGTTAAATACGGGGATTAAAATAACAACGGGGGAAAAGGAAGGGGGAAAGGGGGAAAGGGGAGGAGGAGGAGAATAACTATTTTTACTAAACTACTACTAACTACTACTCCCAAACCCCACACAACCACTACTACTACTACTGTACTACAAAACTAAACCCCTTTTACTACTACTAAATACTGCTACTTACCAACCATACTACTACTACTTTCTATCACTACTAAAACTACTAGTAAAATCAACCACTACTACAACCACTCCCACTACTACTAGACTACAACCACTACTCTTCTACTACTACTACTACTGCTTTCTTTCAAACCCCTCCCTTTTTACTACTACTACTACTAAATATTTCTAATACTATCCCCTACTACTACTCCTACCAAAACCCCAATACCCCCCCCCTATAACAAAACACATTTGGGCCCCTCATTGTCCATTTAAAAACCCCCCCTTTCAACCCCCCCTCACCCCCCCCCCCCCCCCCCCCACACCTTCCCCCATAAACACCGGAAAGGGAAAAATTAGGCCCATAAACATTCCCGCCTCCCCTTTAAAAAACTTGGGTTTTACTTTTAATGTATTGGGGGGACTTTCTCTAATTTTTTTTAATTCGGGAAATGTTAGTTGGGGGGGGGGTGGGGGAAGGGGTAGGGTGGGGGGGAGGGGGGGGGTAGGGTGAGGGGGGGGAGGGGGGGAGGGTGGGGGGGAGGGGAGTTTTGGGGGAAAGAGGGGGGGGGGAAATGAGGGGTGGGGTTGGGGGGGAGTGGGCCCCACACCACGACAAAGGGGGGGGTTTAGGGGAGGGGGGGGTGAAAGGGGGGGGGTGAGGGGGGGGGGCAGGAAAAGGGGGGGGGTGTCTGGGTGGGGGGATCTTTTTGTTTGGGGGGGTTTTTTGTGTGGGGTGGGGTGTGGGGTGTGTGTGTGGGGGTGTGTGTTTTGTGTGTGTGTGTGTGTGTGTGTGTGTTTTTGGTGTTTTTTATTAAGTTACAAAACTTTAAAACCTTACATTTCCAATCCAACAATATTTGCACACAAAAAATTCACATAACATATTTTTTTGTTATTAGTTCTTGTCTTGTCTATAATTGTATAAATAAATGACCAGAAATACTATAATCGAGCCCTGCACACACTTACACGTACAATACACACCGTCATAGTTAGTTCGTAGTTTATTGATACACACATACATACCGTCCCTTCCAATACCATTATGCAAAACGTGACACTTGATACCAACAGGACACATCCAAACCCTGCCTAACCAACCTATCCATCCACCCACCCACCCAATATCCACCCACCCACCCAAAAATAAAGGAAAAAAAAACCACTCCACCCACCCACCCACCAAAAAAAAAAAAAAAACACCAACCCACCCACCAAAATAAAGAAGAAAAAAAACTGTCCACCCACCCACCCACCAAAATAAAGGAAAAAAAACTGTCCAAGACAAAAAACAAAAAAAAATCCACCCACCCACCCACCAAAAAAAAGAAAAGAAAATGCCACCCACCAAACCCCCCAAAAAAAAACATCTACCCACCCACCCACCAAAATAAAGGAAAAAAAAAAACTGACCACCCACCCACCCACCATAAAAAAAATGTAAAAAAAATTCACAAGATGAAAAAATCGGAAGAAAATTCCCCTTTCAAAAAACGAAAAAAAACACCTATAAAAATATGCCCTTTTTAGAAGACTTAAGTGTTAATTAATGAATACAAACGCGTGTTGTCCTTAATTCCGTGTTGAGTTGTTGTTACTTCAAGTCTAGGCATACACGATACTGAGGAAGAGGGGGAGGAGGAGGAGGAGGAGGAGGAGGAGGGAGGGGATGGGAGGGGGAAGAGGGGGAAAGAGAGGAGGGGGTGTAGAAAATTTCAAGGTTAGTGAGTCAACGATTTCAAGTAAGTGAGTAAAGTCATCTAAAATAATAAACTCTACAGTCAACTTTCTCTCTCTCTCCCCTTTTCCCCCTCTCTCTCTCTCTCTCTCTCTCTCTCTCTCTCTCTCTCTCTCTCTCTCTCTCTCTCTCTCTCTCTCTCTCTCTCTCTCTAGAATGCATCACACTTTTCGTTTTCATTTCATGTTCCTTCATGTTTTTTAGTTTGATTTTATTATTTTCCTCTTGAGATATATTTCTAAGAGGACAAACAAAAATATATTTAACGAAGAAAAAAGCCCAGCCAACTTGTAACTGGTTTTATTAGGTAAAAATCATGTTACCAATAGTTCAAGAGGTAATTAACACACTAATGAGCCATAATCAGTGGGTAACTTAGTAAACTTGACCTAACTTGTGTTGAAACAAGCTTTGGTGAGATGCGTTCAAAGTTTAAGTACCATATATAGTGTTCCATCAGTAAGTTATCAGGTTTGGGTGAATGTTATCTCTCTCTCTCTCTCTCTCTCTCTCTCTCTCTCTCTCTCTCTCTCTCTCTCTCTCTCTCTCTCTCTCTCTCTCTCTCTCTCTCTCTCTCTCTCTCTCTCTCTCTCTCTCTCTCTCTCTCTCTCTCTCTCTCCTTTCTCTCTTTCAAAACAACAACACTGAACAGCACAAAAAATATCATTCATATCATCAAATTATTATTATCATTCCTAAAATTCCAAAATCTTAAGTCACAAATCCAAATCAAATAAATAAATAAATAAATAAAATAGCTGTTATAGTTGTGTAAATTATATAATTTAAATGTCATTTTTTATATATACATTTTCGGAACTAAGATTTAGGGATTTTAAGAATGATAATTTATGTTGTTGAGAGAGAGAGAGAGAAGAGGAGAGAGGAGAGAGAAAGAAGAGAGGAAAAAGAGGGGAGGAGAGGGGGAGAGAGAGAAAAGGAGAGAGAGGGAGAGAGAGAGAGAGAGAAAGAGAGGGGAGAAGAGGGGAGAGAGAGGAGAGGAGAGAGAGAGAGAGAGAGAGAAAAGGGAGGAGAGGAAAAAGAGATACTGTGGTTACGCCTTTGACGCTCAGACGCTAATATTCACATTCCCCCAAAACACACACCCACACCACCCCACACCACACACAAAAACAACACACACACACATAAAACACACACGACACCACGTAAAAACAACACACACACACACACACACATACACACCAACCCCACACACACAAACGTACACACACACACATTAATAAATACCACAACATTTCTCGCTTGTTTAACGTTCGAGAAGAGAGAGAGAGAAGGAGAGAGAGAGAGGAGAGAGAAGAGAGAGAGAGTGGAGAGAGAGAGAGGAGAGGAGAAGAGAGGAGAGAGAGGAGAGAGAGAGAGAGGAGAGAAGAGAGAGGAGAAGAGAGAAGAGAGGGGAAGAGGTATATAGGAAAGAGGGTGAAGGTGGGTTGGAGGGGAGGAGAGGGGAAGGAGGAAGGAGGGGAAGGAGGGGGAAAGAGGAGGAGGAAGGGGGTTAAAGAAGTAGGGGGGGATGGGGGGAGGGGGGAAGAAGGGGGAAGGAGAAAGGGGGGAAGGGTTAGGGAGGGGGTTTGTAGGAGAGGGGGAGGAGGGGAAGGAGGGGGAAAGGAGGAGGGAGGGTAAGAAGGGGGAGGGGAGGGAAGGGAAAGGAGGAGGGAAGGTAGAAGGGGGAAGGGAAGGGAGGAGGGGAAAGAGGGGTTGGGGAGAGGGTGTTGGATAAGGGGAAAGGGGAAGGGGGGGGGGGTGAAAGAGGGAAGGCGTGAACGTAATGTTTCAAAATGTTTCTTGCAATTTTACTTTTTTTTTTGGGCATTTCAAAGAAACCCTTTTTTTATTTTTTTTTTCCTTTTTTTTTTTTTTTAAAAACCGGAACCCAAATTTAAAAAAAATTTTTAAATTTTCTTGGGCTTTTTTCGTACATTTTTTATTTTTAAATAATTTGATTAACTATTTCTTTAAAAAATTTTGCTTTTATAAATTAAAAATTTGTGGAAGACAAATTCTACTGATTTTTTGTTTAATTACTTTCTTTTTTTTTTCCCCCTTTTTTAATTTACAAGAAAATTTTCTCTTTTTGTTTTTACCCCCCTTTTTTTCATTACCCCCCCTCCCCCTTTATTTTTGGCCTTCTGAAAGGGGGTTTAATGTTGCGGGGCCGCCCACGGTAAGCTTCCTTGCCAAATTGTTTTTATAACCCTTAAACACCGGGGCTCTTCATCCTTTGCCCCCTGCCCCAATGATAACCCCCCTTCCCTTCCCCCGGGCCCCTGAAAAAACCTCCTTTCCCCCTGCCTCATCCCAAATCCCCCTCCATAAAACCACTAATACCCCTCCCTCACCCTATCCTCACACTAAAACACCCTGCCTCCCCCTTCCTGAATCCCCCTGTCCCTCCCATCACCTGTCCCTGAAACCCCAAAAAACCCGGGGCATCACCCTTTTGTCCCTTTTAACATTACAAAAAACCCTTCCCTCATCTGTCCCCAAACCACCCTGCCTCACCGCCCCCCTGAAAATACTGTCTCCCCCTATCCATCACCCTGTCCGAAACCCCCCAAAACAACGGGACCCCGCAATATTTGTCATTTTGGGTTTAAAGGAAAAATTTTTTTGTGGGATTTAGATTTAGCTAAAATTTTTGGGGGGTTTATGGGGGTTGGGTTTAAAAGGTTTTTTTGGGGGTTTTAGGGGGGCGTTACAAAAAACACCACCATTGCCCCCCCTCCCCCCTTGCTTAAAGGTACACCAAAAAAACCCCAACCCCACTAAAACAAAAGCAAACAAAACCTTTCCCAATTTTTTTAAAATAAACGTACACAACCCCACCCCAACAAAAACCACCTTTTTAAACAGGGGAAACGAAACCAAAACAAAAACCAGCATGTATAAACAAAAGGTAACTATGTCTCTTTCCCTTTTTTGCGATAAATTTTAAAAAAACAGCAAAAATTTTGGAGGGAAACCAAAAGCATTTTTTCCTTCCTCCACACGCAAACGCACGGCACAAAGGCCTTTTCACCCAAATTTTTCCCGGGGGAAAAAAGTTCATTAAAATAAAGTTTAAAGAAAGGTCAAAAACCCCAAAATTTTTTTCCTTTTTTAAATTTAAATTCCCACAAATATTTGGGGGTTTTTTAAAAAAGTTTAACTTAAAAACGAGAGAAAGAAATCACCGCTACTGACAGTCAAACCCCGGGCACAAAAAAAAACCGCAAAAACCCCCACCCACGCCCAACGCCACGACAGCACCCGCTAATCCTCGAAACCAAGGGAAAACCCCCGCCACTGAGACTAAAACCATCCCCCGGGCCCGCTAACATCCCACCCACCGCTCGCCCCCCCCGGGCTCACTGCCAAAGGTCGCTACCCTAAGGACCCCCCACACATCTCCCCCCAACCACACACCCCCCAGACACCCCCTAAACCACCCCCTACAGTGTTTCACCCATAAACCATCCCCCCAGAAACACACCCAGCAGGCCCCCAAAAAAGGGAAAAATAACGGAAAAAAAAAAAATAACGCGGAAAACTTGCCTCAGATAGTTTTTTCAAAAGGATAGTGAAACGAAGCAAAGGTTTCTTTTTTAGGCTTCTGAGTTCGGGGCGTTGAATAAACCATTTCCCCAGAGAGGGGGAGAGAGAGGGGAAAAGAAAAGAGAGAGAGAGAGGGGGGAGAGAAGAGAGAGGGGAGGAGGGAAAGGAGAGAGAGAAAAAAAAAAAACGTAAACCCCCTTCCTTTTAAACCCCAAACCCAGAACAATAAAAAAGGGAAGAAAGATGAAAACGCTGAACAGTTTCAAAAGTGTCAAAAAAAATAAAAAAATAAGAAGGTACAAAGAATTTTAAGAGGAAAGAGGAATAATAAGGGGAGGAATAAAGGACATGGAATGATAGGGACGACAGAGTAAGAGGCAGAAGGGCGTGAATACTTAGAGGAAAGTTATGAGAAAAGAACATTTATGATTGAAGAAGAAATGAAGAGGGAATGATAATATGTAAAAGAGGTGATAGAATGTGGTGAGAGAGACTAAAGGAAGGAAAGAAGGAGATAAATGAAGGGGAAATAAGAGGAGAATGAATGATAAAGAGAGTAGAGGGAAAAGGGGACAAAAGGAAAGGGAGGATAAACAAAGGGGAAATAAGAGGATTTTTTAAAATGATGAGAAAAAGGGAAAAAAATACGTTTAGGAATAACCTGTAAATAAAAGATGAAAAAAACTTAAATAAGTCAAGTAGTCAAAATACAAAATGAAATGAAATGAGTCTCTAACTCAAAACTTAAATTGGGTGACTTATGACTTATGTATGACCTATAACATCAACAGGTGACTTACGGGAGACATTAATGAAGCAACAGGTGACTTATAAGCCTAACTGAGCGATCCTACAGGTGACTTACAGGTAACTTTTGAGTGGGCTTATGTAAAACCCCGGGCCTAAAAGGGGGCCTTTCTTACAGCTTGAAATTACGTTTTTTGATTTACAGGTGGGATTTATGGGTCCAGTAAAGGTGTGGGCCCTTTCAAAGGGGACTTTTCAAAAATTTACTTTGAGGTTGATTTACAAGGTTTTCGAAATCTCTCTCTCTCTCTCTCTCTCTCTCTCTCCCCTCTCTCTTTTCCCCCTTTTTTCTCTCTCTTTTCTCTCCTCTCTCTTCTCTCTCTTCCCCCTCTCTCCTCTCTTTTCTTCTCTCTTCTCCCCCTCCTCTCTCTCTCTCTCTCCTCTCTCTCCCCTCTTTATTTGCTCATTTTTTTTACTCAAAACTCGCTAAGTTCCCCCCCGGGGGCAGACGGGGGCATGTCAGCTTTAAGGGGGGGGAGGGGGGAGGAGGAGGAAGGGAGGAGGAGGAGGAGGGAAAAGAAACGAAGGGGCAAACTGAGGGATTTTAAAAAGGGAAAACAGGAGGGGAGGAGGAGGAGGAGGAGGGGAAAAGGGGAAAAAGGAGGGAAGGGGAAAGGAGGAGGAGGAAGGAAAATGAATATTAAAATTTAAACAAAGTAAAATTAAATAAAAAAAATATTCTCAATTCAATAAGAATGCAAACTTAACGATAATGAGAGAGAGAGAGAGAGAGAGAGAGAGAAAAGAGAAAAGGAAAAAGGGGGAAAAGAGAGAAGAGAGAGAGGAAGGGGAGAGAGAGAGAAGAGAGAGAGAGAAAAGGGGAGAGAGAGGGGAGAGAGAGAGAGAGAGGAGAGAGAGAGGAGAGAGAGGGGGAGAGAGGGGAGAGGAGAGAGAGAGAGAAGAGTAAACAATTTTTCACAAAGCGAACCTTTTTTTTCATGTTCACTGGGAAAGACAAAAAACACACACAAACCCCAAACACACACACACAAAAACACACCCCAAAACAACACAAAAACAAAACACATGCAAAAAAAATTGGTAATAATGAGGGCCCCCAAACTTTGCACTGGAGGGTTTTAAAAAAATGGGGATCCCCGAGGGCCCGCTCGAGTGGGAAAAAAACCATGGGGTTTTAATGGGCACAGACCATCCTTTTTTTTTCCCTTTCCTTAAAATTTTCCTTTTTTTTTTTCTTTTCTTCCTTTTTTCTTTCTCTTTTTCCCCTCCCTTTTTTTTTTAATTTTTTCCCCCCCCTTTTCAAACCTTCTTCCCTCTTTTCCTTTCCCTTTCCCTTTCCCCTTTCCCCTCTCCCTCCCTCCTTTTCCTCCTTTCCCTTCCCCCCCTATAGGGGGAAAAATCACTTTGTCCCCTGATATTTTTGGGTTATTAATTATTAATTGGGCCCACAAGGGGGAGGGGACGGAGGGAAAGGGCGGAGAAAAGAAAGGGGGGGAAAAGGAAAGGGGGAAGGAAGGGAAGGGAAGGGAAAGGGGAAAGGGGGAAGGAAGGAAGGAAAGGGAAAAAAAAGGGGGTTTTTAGGAGGGAAAAGGGGAGATAAAAAAAAGGGAAAAAGGAGGGGAAAGGGGGCAATAGGGAAAAGGGGGGGGATATTACCTAAGTTAAAAAAGCGGAGAATCAAAAGTTTTAAACCCGAGAACACTTGCCGGGAAGTAGCCAATGAACCGTCGTTACGGGCTTCGTTAACCAATCAGAAGGCCTTTTTTCCACTGTCCTCCCCCTCCCCCCTTTTTCCTCCCTCCTCTTCCCCCTTCCCCGTCTTCCCCCTTTTTCCTCCTTTTTTTTCCTCGTCCTTTCCATGAAATTCCTTTTTTTTAAAACCCTCAGTTTTTTTTTTTCTAATGTAAAATTACCGCAGCAATCCAAATAAAAATAAAGGAAAAAGTGCAAAAAAAAAATATTGGAACCGGAAAACAACGAAGAGATAAATTTTTGGGGTTATTAAAGGGAAATTTAAAAAAAATTAAATTTTGGGGGCCTATTTAATTTTCCCTTCAGTGTTTAGAGCTGTTTTCAGGACAGTTTATCTGATGTATAAAATTTTTTTCATTTCTAGGAATCCTTCTCTTTTCCCTTTTATCTATCTGAAAGTTATACAGGAAATGGGAAAGTCCCACTAAAGATGTAGAACGTGTCCAAACTCGCACAGGCTAAGGTTCCCAAATTTTTAAAAACCCTCACCTTAAAAAAACTTTTATTACAAACCGACCTAACCCAACCCCCAACCTTCCCCCCCTCCCCTTCTTTGATTTTTTTAAACTTTTACAAAACCAAAATGCACTCTAAACCTTGCCCCCCCTTCGTGGGGTAAAAAAATTTTTCAAGCCTATATGACAAAATTTCACCAAACTATTTAGTTTCCAAAGAAAGGGAATTCCCGGCTGGAAAAAAGGTTTTCCAAACAGCGAAGGGGAGGTTGGACAATTTAAATTTTGTGGAGGAGGAAATGGGCAAAAGGGAAGATGGGACAAAGGGAAAAGGAGGGGGGGGAAGGCAGAGGGAAGGAAAGGGGGAGAAGGAGAGAAAAACGGTGAAGAGTAGAAAACTTTTAAGAAAAGTTTATTACTTTTAAAAAAATTTTTTTTTTCTCTTCTTCCTTCTCTCTCTCTTCTCTCCTTTTTCTCTCTCTCTTCTCTCTGGGTTACGTAAGGCCCTCTTTAAGGAAAAGGTTTTTTATAGGTTTAAAAACCTTTTTGGGGAAACCCGAGAAAATCCCACTATATTACGTATTACCACACAAAGTGTTGGGGTGTGGGGTTTTGCGGGGTGTGTTTGTGTGGTAATACAGGTAATTAGTAAGAGTCGTCTGGTGTGTGTGTGTGTGTGTGTGTGTTGTGTGTGTGTGTGTGTGTGTGTGTGTGTGTGTGTGTTGTGTGTGTGTGTGTGTGTGTGTTGTGTGTGTGTGTGTTGGTGTGTGTGCTTGTGTGTGCTGTGTGTGTGTGTGTGGTTGAATTTTAAGTTAAATAAAGCTAATTTCCGCCTTATTGCTCCATTTTCTTCCGTGTTTATTTTGTTCACCTGACACCCATGTCGCAAACCCTCCATCTTCTCTGTCTTCTTCTTCTTCTTCTTCTTTCTTCTGTCTGCTCTGCTTCTGCTTCTGCTTCTGTTCTGCTTTTTGCTTTCTTCTCTTCTTTTCTTCTTCTCTCTCTTCTTCTTTCTTCTTTCCTTTGTTCTAGAGGACATCTCCAGGCTAAAAACTTCACCTTCATCTTTCTTTCTTCTCTCCTCCCTCACTCCATTCCCATGCTTTGTTCTCTTCCCCCCCCTTCCTTTCCAGTCTAACAAGGTGCTCTCTCTCTCTCCTCTCTTCTCTCTCTCTCTCATCTACTCCTCTCCTCTCTCTCGTCTCTTTCTCTCCTCTCTCTCTTTCTCTCTCTCTCTGCTTACTCTCTCTCTCTCTCTCTCTCTCTCTCTCTCTCTACTCTCTCTCTCTCTCTCTCTCTCTCTCTCTCCTCTCTCTCTCTCTCTCTCTCTCTCTCTCTCTCTCTCTCCTCTCTCTCTCTCTCTCCTAGACCTTCCTCTACATGAAGTTATTGGTGACTTTTCCTCCGATATTTTCCTGTGTCCTCTTTCCTTTCTTTTATCTTTCTGTTTTCTTCTCTCTCTGTCTCTCTCTGTCTCTCTCTGTCTCTCTGTCTCTCTCTCCTCTCTGATCTCTGTCTCTCTCTCTCTCTTCCTCGTCCTCTCCTCTTCTCTCTGTCTCTCTCTCTCTCTCTCCTCTCTCTCTCTCTCTCTCTCTCCTCTCTCTCTCTCTCTCTCTCTCTCTCTCTCTCTCTCTCTCTCTCTCTCTCTCTCTCTCTCTCTCTCTCTCTCTCTCTCTCTCTCTCTCTCTCTCTCTCTCTCTCAATTAATTGGTTTTATGTATTTCAACCCTTAAAATTTTACTTTTTTCGATCTCTTAAAATGAATCCATATCTTGATCTATCATTCTTATTCTAATATTCGTATTTACTCACACACAACACACACACACACACACACCACACACACAGACACACAGACACACACACACGTAATTCAATCACTGAGGTTCAACTTGTCTTCCCCTCCTCCCTCCCTCTTGGCATAACAATGTAAGAGAGAGAGAGAGAGAGAGAGAGAGAGAGAGAGAGAGAGAGAGAGAGAGAGAGAGAGAGAGAGAGAGAGAGAGAGAGAGAGAGAGAGAGAGAGAGAGAGAGAGAGAGAGAGAGAGAGAGAGAGAGAGAGAGAGAGAGAGAGAGAGAGAGAGAGAGAGAGAGAGAGAGAGAGAGAGAGAGATGTGCGGGCAAGCGGGAATGACATACAGACCAACATAACAAACAAGCACACACACACACACACACACACACACACACACACACACACACACCACACACACACACACACACACACACACACACACACAGACACAGACACAGACACAGACACAACACACACACACACACACACACACACACACACACACAGTCCCTTTAAATGATAGGCCTTGTTTGTGAACTCTGATTGGGGGAACCGGATTAGGTCCTCGTGATTAGCTCGCTGGATTGGGTTCGTCTCATTGGCCCTCACTGACACTGATTGGAAGGAAGAATGTGATTGGGAGATATATGGATTAGATAAGGGGAAGATAGATAATATAAGATAATAATAATAATGATAAGATACATAAGATAAGGATTTTAGTGTAATTGGATGATGGACCTTTTTTTTTCTTTTTTTTTTTACTTCACAAAGGACTTCACAAAGGGCGAAAAAAAAGAGTAACAAAAAAGCCGCTTAGTTGCCAATCCCTATAAAGAAGACGGTAAGAGAATACAGATTAGGATTGATTAGGAAGATCGGATTAGGTGCCACATGGAGTAATGTTATTGATTGTAGGTAATTTCTCGTGACATGTGATTGATTAGTTAAGAAGTATTATGGTGTATTGTGCTGTGTGTACCTGTGATTTGCTAGGTAGGGAGTGACGGTATGTTCTAATACTAGAAACTGTAACTCGTAAATGCCAGTGGTCGCTGGCAGTTTTAACTCAAAGGTTGGTCTACTGTGTTTTGCCTCCGCGACTCGCATTTTCGTAAATCAATTTCGCGATAAATATTGATGCACCGCATCTGAATACCAACAAATAATGTTCTTCTGTTGTTCTACTAATTGTATGGATGACATGCATTACGATTGAACGTTCTAAGATAACAATTTAATGCAAATTACTCGCCTAGAGTATCAAAGCTTAATATATTTTTTACATGTATATTGTAGCATATTTTATTTGGGGCGATGTTCACACTATTTTCTAAGACAGTACTGCTGCGTCTGGCAAACGTTTGTCAAAATACAATAAGCAATGCTTTGAAAAAAAGAAGAATATAGAATAGTCAGTGACGCCGAATCCTTTCAAACTACTACAACAATATCCGCAGGTTACGCCTTAGCAGGAAGAATATACTTGCTTAAGTATATGCTAAGTATACAGATGGAGGCGGCATGCCGTGCATTGCAGCGGGTGAAGCCGCTCGCCCAGCATTGGGACGGGGAGATTGACTCAAAACATTGCGACTTCACGCGTCGACTCATTGCATTTCCAGGCTTTCTATCTAACTGATACACAAACATAACAGGAACATATGACTGCCTAAGTATAGTTAACATCTAGACATTCGTTATTGACTATATAATATCATAGAGTAACATCTCCATCGCCTCCTCCGATATAACTTCCTTGGTTATATATATGTTTTACAGAATCAGGAGGCTTCTATGCAATATACCTATGGAAGAAAATCGTTCTTAATCGTACTTTTGTGTTTTAAAAGTGCAGTGGAATAAGCCCATTTTTTTTGTTCATAGTAGACCAACTTTTTCTTCATAATATTATTTTGTCTAGTGAATCTGGCAGTTTCTATCTAGTTACCGTTTCGTCATATTGATAGTAGTAGTGGTGGTGGTGGTGGTGGTGAGTGGTGGTGGTTGTAGTAGTAGTAGAAGTGGTGGTGGTTGTGGTGGTAGTAGTATAATAGTAGTAGTAGTAAATATAGTAGTAGTATATAGTATAGTATAGTACGTATAGTATAGTTATAGTAGTAGTAGTAGTAGTAGTAGTAGTAGTAGTAGTAGTAGTAGTAGTAGTAGTAGTAGTAGTAGTAGTAGTAGTAGTAGTAGTAGTAGTAGTAGTAGTAGTAGTAGTAGTTCCAAAACACTTGATACAGAATTTTTAAATTTCTACTTATAGATAAGATACAAAAAAATAATAATCATTTTTCTCACCTTTCGAATCTCCCCATACATTCAAACAAACAAACAAACAAACAAACACGCAAACAGCAACAAACAGACATAGGACACAAACCACTAAACATTCAATAACCCACGGAAAAATATATAAACAATTCCATCATTTCCGATACTTCACATAATAAACAAAAATATCTTATAAATAAACGACCTTCACATTTTTACAACCCCCCTAAAAAGAAGCAAAAAAACAGACATTTTATATATACAATAAAAAAAAAAAAAATACGAAGGAGGAAAAAAGCTCGCTTGTTAGGAGATGGAAAGAACAGATTATTTTCCTCTTTTCACCGAATTCAAAATGGAAGGAAGGAAGAAGGGGAGAAAAAAAGACGGGAAAGTACATTAAAATTTGTGCTTATCTTGCCAATACATTTTGTGATGATTGAATTTACAGGAACACTGATTGGAAGAGAGAGAGAGAGAGAGAGAGAGAGAGAGAGAGAGAGAGAGAGAGAGAGAGAGAGAGAGAGAGAGAGAGAGAGAGAGAGAGAGAGAGAGAGAGAGAGAGAGAGAGAGAGAGAGAGAGAGAGAGAGAGAGAGAGGAGAGAGAGAGAGAGAGAGAGAGAGAGAGAAGAGAGAGAGAGAGAGAGAGAGAGAAGAGAGAGAAGAGAGAGAGAGAGAGAGAGAGAGAGAGAGAGGAGAGAGAGAGGAGGAGAGAGAGAGAGAGAGAAAATGAGGGACAGACCCGACAGACAGGGCAGGGGCGACAGCAGACAGGGCAGACAGGGCCGGAACCCGACAGACAGCAGACAAACGACAGACAGACAGACAGACAGACGACAGGGCAGACAGACCAGACAGAACAGACAGGGCAGACAGACAGACAGACGAAAGACGACAGACAGGGGCAGACAGACAGGGCAGGGCAACAGGAACAGACCCGCAGACAGACAGACAGGGCCCGGGGCAGACAGACAGACAGCAAAGAAGACCCCGACAGACACAGACAGGGGCAGGGCAGACGAAAAACCCGACAGGAAAAGAAGGGGCGACAAAAGACAGACAAAAGAAAACAGACAGACAGACAGACAAAAGACAGACAGACAGACAGACCCGACAGACAGACAGAACCCGACAGACAGAAAACAGACAACAGACAGAAGACGACAGAAAAAGAAAAGACAGACAAAACAGACGACAGACAGAAAGGAAAAGACAGACAGACCACAGACAAAAACAAAAGACAACAAACAGGGCACGACAACAGACAGACGACAAATACAATTTTGCTCAGTTACAGGTTCAAAAACAGCGATAGTGTGGACTGAAAAATGAATGAATGTTTAAAAAGATAATTCCCTTGATGGTTTTTTTGATTTTAGGTTATTTTGTTTTTGGGTTTTTTCAGGTTTAATGTAGAGTTTGGGTCAACCCTTTTTTGTTGTTTATTTTATGTTTTTGTTTTTGGTGGGTCGTGGTGGGGGTGATGGGGTCATACAAAATACATTCCCCTTTCGCGCCAAAAATATTGTTCGCCGTTCATAAAAGACGCTCCCAAGGAATTCTGAAAAAGTACCTATAAACAATTTGTTGGCTTCCGAGAAGGGTATCTACATATGGCACTTGTTTAAAACACGGGGGAGGTCCATCAAAAACCCTTGAGGGAAAGTTTTAAATGGGCCCCTTTTTCAAATTTTGACGAAGCATTTTTAAAGGATCGCCCCTTTCCCCCCGGGATTTAAAAAGAACCCAAACCCCGTTGGTATAACTATAATTATTTTTTATAATGGGTTTTGGGAAGGGAAAAAACCTAACAAAGGACAAATTTAAAATTTTTTTTACTCTAAAAACCCAAAGGGAGAGAGGCCAGAGGAAAAAATTATCAAGGAAATTTTTGGGTGTTTTCCCAGGGAAAAGTGTGAATTTAAATTTGGGGGGGGGAGTTTTTTTGAAAGTGGGGGAAGGGGTCCCCCCCTTTAAAAAAAAGAAAATGGCCAGGGCGAGGATGTAAACAAACAGTAAGCCCCCGTAAATTTCATGAAACGGGCAAATGAGCCCATCCCCAAAAAAGAAACAAGAAAAATTACGATAAAAGACATTTACATCCCGGGTGTGGGGCCCCTTCTTTATTTTTCCCGGGCCCCCACCCCGCCCCGTTTACGAAAAATCGCCCCCCACTTTATCAAAAAATTTTTCCCCTTTAACACCCACCCAAACCCTTTATAATTCTTCCCTGGCCTCCTGCCTTTTGTAAGTCCCCCAATAACTTTAATTTTTTCCTTTTTTAGGTTTTTTTTTGCCACCCATTATGAAAATAATTATAGTTATACCAACGCGCGTCTGTTCAAATTACTCGCGGGGAGTAAGGCGATCCTTTTCAAAATGCTTCGTCTATAATTGACAAGTGGCATCTGAACATTCCTCAACGGTCTTGATGGACTGCCCGTGCTTTAAACAAGCTGCCATTGTAAGATATCTCTCTCGGAAGTCACTAGGCTGCTATAGAGTACATTTTCAGAATTCCCTTATGGGAGCGTCTGTTATGATGCAGCGAACAATATTTTGGCGCGTAGTGTACATACATACTGGTTCAAGTATATACACACATACATTATTCATCCTACACACACACACACACACACACACACACACACACACACACACACACACACACACACACACACACACACACACACACACACACACACACACACACACACACACACACACACACACACACACACACACACACACACACACACACACATAGTGAAAAGAAAGGAAATAGAAAGGAAAACAATGATAAATAATGAAAAAATGCAAAATACGAAAAGAATAACAAGGATAGAAAAGACACCATAGCCTTAATTTTCTTCCCTCTTCCTCTCTTCTTCCTCCTCCTCCTCTCCTCTTCTTCCTCCTCCTCCTCCTCTAACAATCGCCAGGTGACGCCTCAAACACCCTCTAATGGACCTCCTCCTCCTCCTCCTCCTCCTCCTCCACCACATGTCTAAGGAATATTGTCCTCCCGTAAAGACCCCAAAATATATATACATAAAGGAGGAGGAGGAGGAGGAGGAGGAGGAGGAGGAGGAGGAGGAGGAGGAGGAGGAGGAGGAGGGGAGGAGGAGGAGGAAGGAGGAGGAGGAGGAGGAGGAGGAGGAGGAGGAGGAGAGGAGGAGGAGGAGTAAAGAATTACGTTGAAGCCAAATTGTTGTCTGGATAAATGGAGGACGAGGAGAGATATGGGCAAGACGGAGAGAAGGAAGGAAGGAAGGAGGAAGGAAGGAAGAGACATGGTTTGTGAAGATGAGGTAGGAGGGTGATTATGGAGAAAGAGAAAAAGAGGACAGGAAGAGAGTGAGAAGGAGTGACGGGAAAAGAGAGAGAGAGAGAGAGAGAGACATGGTTGTGAAGAAGGAGGAGTGAGAGAGGGAGGGAGGGAGAGAGAGAGAGAGAGCGAGAGAGGGAGGAGAGAGAAGAGAGATCGAGAGAGAGAGAGAGAGAGAGAAGAGAGAGAGAGAGAGAGAGAGACCCCCATTCAGAAGCCCTACTGTTCCCTTCAGGCGTTTGACTCAACACACCCATCAAAGACCCTCATCTCTCTCTCTCTCTCTCTCTCTCTCTCTCTCTCTCTCTCTCTCTCTCTCTCTCTCTCTCTCTCTATCTCTCTCTCTCTCTCTCTCTCTCTCTCTCTCTCTCTCTCTCTCTCCTCTCTCTTCTCTCTCTCTCTCTCCTCTCTCTCTCAGCCTATGGGGACTGTCGGGTCATATTTTCCCCTCTCCTTCCCCTTCATCGGTTTGTCTGTTCGTGTGAATGATTTACTCTCGGCTTTCCTGTGTGTGTGTGTGTGTGTGTGTGTGTGTGTGTGTGTGTGTGTGTGTGTGTGTGTGTGTGTGTGTGTGTGTGTGTGTGTGTGTGTGTGTGTGTGTGTGTGTGTGTGTGTGTGTGTGTGTGTGTGTGTGTGTGTGTGTGTGTGTGTGTGTGTGTGTGTGTGTGTGTGTGGTGTGTGCTGTGTGTGTGTGTGTGGTGTGTGTGTGTGTGTTGTTGGTGTGTGTGTGTGTCTGTGTGTGTGTGTGTGTGTGTGTGTGTGTGTGTGTGTGTGTGTGTGGTGTGTGTGTGTGTGTGTGTGTGTGTGTGTATGTATCATAGAGGACTATACTCCCTCTATGTATGTATGTATGTATGTGTGGTGTGTGTGTGTGTGTGTGTGTGTGTGTGTGTGTTTGTGTGTCACTGTGTGTGTGTGTGTGTGTGTGTGTAGTAATAGGTAGTAGTAGCAAAGAAGAAATAATGATGATGATAAAAATAATAACAACGACGAATAACAATAAAGATTCACATTATTATCTCCCTCCCAACATTTCTCTTCCATCCTACCCTCACCGCTCCTTCATTTTCCCTCCCTCTCTCGTACGTCATGGTGATCTCCCCTCCCCACTCCCTCTTCCCTTCCTTACCCTTCCCTTCCCTTCCCTTCCTTCCTTCCCTTCCCTTCCCTTCCCTTCCCTTCCCTTCCCTTCCTCCCCTCTCCTTCCCTTCCCTTCCCTTCCCTTCCCTTCCTCCCCTCTTCCCTCCCTTCCCTTCCCTTCCCTTCCCTTCCCTTCCTCCCCTCTTTCCCCTCATGTAAGGACCTCAGGGTGATACAGGGGAGGAACGAGAGGAACAAAAAGGTAAACATCACAATCTTAGTCTATATCTTCCTTGTGTTACCAAAAAGAGAAAGATTAGAAAAAAAACTTGAGCCTCCTATATGCTTTCCATGTACCTGTAATTTAATCCAATTGGTTCTAGTCTTACCTGGCCACACCTGACCTCAAATTTTGTGACCTCCTTAATGACTCCTTGACCCTATTTGTATGTTGTGACCAATGCAGATACAGATACAGTACACATGCTGTCACCTTACAGATAAGTCAATAAAATAAATGAAAAAAGGCTCCAAACTTCCATAATATAACATGTAACCCTAATAACAACATAAATCAAGTATAGGCGTCCAGCCTCTGGCCCCTTTGCTTTTGGCTCAGTTCTTGTGGCTGGAACGTGACAGCGAGCCACGTTCCAGCCAATTAACTCATTACGCTAATTACTCATTAAGGGCTTGTTCTACGCAAAAAGTTTGTTGCACAGACCCCCATTGATTTTGACAGCACTACTTGCATGTCAAATTTCAGCTCAATCCGACAATATTTAGGAGTAGTTATTCACTTTTTGGCGGAAACTTGGTTCCACGGGTATTATGGTAAGAAGCAGCTCGCTTCGCTCGCTGCCAATAAAAACTACAACCAGCCAAGAGTATGCAGTAATTAAAATACAGGTAGGTGTTCATTAGCAATACCTGTAGAAAAGAATAATTAAGGCAACACTCATGCCCTCCCTTCAGACACAGACACGCACACGCACACGCACACGCACACGCACACGCACACGCACACAGACACACACACACACACACACACACACACACACACACACAACACACACACACACACACATATTCTTAGTTTAATGCAAGATATTTTTTTCTTCATATTTACATCAATATTCAAACTCCCTAAATATGAAAGAAAATAATAATAAAGAAATACAATTTAGATCCCATTTTTTTTATTTTTTATATTTGCTGATAATGTGTAAAAGTAATATAATATATTTTAAGATATGTATAAGACAAGTAATTTCAGGGTAAAATCTATAAAACTTTTCCCTTTTTACACATTAAATCACACAGTTGAAGAAAAAGAAAGAAAAATAAGAGAAGGAAGAAATAAAAAGGAAAGAAGGAAGAAAGAAAAAGGAAAAGGAAAGAAGAAGAAAGGAAGAAAGAACAAATTTACTGGACAAACCTTATAAGAAAACCTTTTGAGGGAACGAGTGATAAAATAGTTAGACAAGAAGGGGAGCTACACTACCTCGTGTAGGTCTCACGGCCTCTTGTAGCTTCCTTATTTTCTTATGTTCGTATGTTCTTAACCCCTTCACGCCCAGATCTTTCCTTTGTTATATGAAATCGTCTGGTGTTAGCCATAAAATTACGAATTTAGAATTAGGTGACTTAATATACCAACTTACTTAGTTGACAAGGATACTAAACAGGTCATATCTATAAAACATTGCTTATATTCATTAAAATCGTCTAATGGTAGTCAAATTACCATGTAAATTACGTTGTGGGCCTCAAGGGGTTAAGAAACGGACCAAAAAGCGTACATAAAAAACCATATAAACCACAGAAATGACGGGAATTCTGGAAAGCAAAAAGCTAAAGTGAAAAAACAACAAAATGAACATGAGGATTCCCGCAAAAAAAAGGAAAAAAAGAGAGAACGAAAAGGAAAGATTTGTCAGATCGTCGAGTTGGAAGATGAACCTGAGAGGGAGAATAGAGGAAAGGGAGGGAGGGAGGAAAGGATAGAGTACCGTAGATAACAGTGAAGTCGCCAGAACAACGTTTCTTTGTTATTTACAGACGTGTGGTGGCGTTAATAGTTACATTTATACATCCATGATTTCAGGAAAGTTAGAAGGGGCTATCTGGAAAGTCTGTGTCATTTTGTGTCTTCATCTGTGTCATATTAGGGCTATAAATGAACAAATTACAAAAATAAAACCGAGTGGCGACCTCACTATACCTACTACAGTAAAGTCGCCAGCTAGTATTTTAACCCAACAGTTGAGTCGCCACTCTGGGGAATTCAGGGAAATTAGAGGTAAAGTAAAACAAGTCTCTATATATATTAGCTGTGGAAGATGCTTGAATATATAAAAATTCCTCTGCCAACGTGAAAATAAATTCTATTCAAGTTTGAAAGATCTGGCAAGTCTGTGTCCTGTCGCCCAAAAAACTACTGTTTACTGTCTGTCATCGTGCGAAGAAAAACGTGAGAAGCAAAATGCGCAACAGTTATACTTGCAGCTACAAAGCATAAAACAACGCTGAAACAGGGTAGATTATACAGCCATGATATAAACTACTGTGTAACATCTTCAGTGGCACATAAAAATCTGTAGTGATGCTATAATTCGGAATATTTGGCGGCTGGCGACTTCACTGCAGGTGGCGACTTTACTGTTATCTACGGTAGGGGAGATGGATAGAAAAAGAAAAAGTATAATAAAAAGTGGGGGAGGGAATGTCTCTGTCTCTGTCTCTGTCTCTGTCTCTGTCTCTGTCTCTGTCTCTGTCTCTGTCTCTGTCTCTGTCTCTGTCTCTGTCTCTGTCTCTGTCTCTGTCTCTGTCTCTGTCTCTGTCTCTGTCTCTGTCTCTGTCTCTGTCTCTGTCTCTGTCTCTGTCTCTGTCTCTGTCTCTGTCTCTGTCTCTGTCTCTGTCTCTGTCTCTGTCTCTGTCTCTGTATCTCTCTCTCTCTCTTTCTCCCAGTTAGATTCAACAGACGCAGCCTTTCCTCCCTCTTCTTAGTTTATTACATTTAATTATTTTCCTTATTTTTATACGAACTATTCAGTAATTCATTGCAATTCGACTTATCACTATTTGCAGTTCACCTCACCTCTCGCCAGGTGGCCATAGTGTCGTCTCAAAAATATGTGGACAACTATAAATCTCTCAATACAAGAACATTTTTCTCTATACATTTAACCAGTGCATTTTTCTCTTTCTTTTTATGTATGTTGGGTAATATATATATATAATCTTTTAATTAAATGATCAGCAGTACAATATCTACCCGCAGGACGCTGCTCGTTACCATGACAACCACACCACATGCTTTCCTCTTAAAATTAGGTTGCCAAGTTGTGTCATTATTGTCGACATACTTCTCTCTCTCTCTCTCTCTCTCTCTCTCTCTCTCTCTCTCTCTCTCTCTCTCTCTCTCTCTCTCTCTCTCTCTCTCTCTCTCTCTCTCTCTCTCTCTCTCTCTCTCTCTCTCTCTCTCTCTCTCTCTCTCTCTTATAGCTATTAACTGGTACTGTTCAGGAGACAAAATCTGAAATGAAATGGAATGAAATAAAATGAAATGAAATGATAATTAAACTTAAAATATTTAATATGGTACTGAGAGAGAAAAGAGAGAGAGAGAGAAGGAGAGAGAGAGAGAGAGAGAGAGAGAGAAGAAGAGAGAGGAGAGAGAAGAGGAGAGGAGAGAGAGGAGAGAGAGAGAGAGAGAGAGAAGATTATTAATATGTGAAAGGTAAGAAGGAAGGAAGGGAGGAGAGAAGGAGGGAGGAAGGAAGGGAAGGAGGGGGAGTGGAAGTAACACGGCTCTCCTCCTCCTCCTTTTCCTCCTCCTCCTCCTCCTCCTACATACGATTTATTGTAATATAATAAATACTACTATTACTACTATCATTGGAGAGAGAGAGAGAGAGAGAGAGAGAGAGAGAGAGAGAGACGAGAGAGAGAAGAAGAGAGAGAGAGGAGAGAGAGAGAGAGAGAGAGAGAGAGTTGGTCCAGTTAACACACAAACACAATTAAGTCATCGTACTTCTAATGTTTACGGCCAGCCGGCCCAGCCGTGACATGCGGACTCTCGTGCGCCTGGCAGCGGGAAAGGCTGCGGCTGATGATTGCCACTGAAGCCCCAGCCCTTATAATGTATGCCATTATTTCAATAGTTCCAGACAATGACATGTGTTTTCCTTTCAGGAGATGGCTCAATATAGTCCCTAGTTACATCTCATTGGCATGTCTGTAAGAACTGACTGTTTTAACATTGTAACAGGCCTCACTATTGGTATTTGTTAAATGTCCTTATAATTTTTTATGTTTTCACACAACGATGAAATTCGTTTAATAATATAGAGTATGCATATTATGATATACATTGGATCTAAAAACTTCATCTGAAGTACAGGCATCATGCTGATAAACAAACAATAAAAAGCCTAACTGATTACTTTAACACCTTGTCCCCATTTTGAGAGACGACACTATGCCACCTGGCAGAAGTGAGGTGAATGCAATATGATAAGTCAATTGTACAGACACACACACACACAACAGACACACAACACGCGAACAGCAAACAAGACACACATTAAAAACCTTCACCGACACATACACGAAGACACACACAAGAGCACACACACGACGCACACAGACACATGAACGCACACAGGAACAGTCGACAGTACACACACACAGAGACACCACGACACACGCACACACCGCACAGCGACACGCACAACACCGATACAAACACGCCCACACAGACACAGCAGACACGCACACCAGACACAGACACAGCAGACACATCACAACCAGCCCCGACACACAACACAGACACGCCACACAGCACAACACTCGCACACAGACCCCACGCGAACATTAGACCGCGCACACAGACACGAGGACACCACGCACACACAGACACACGACGCACCACATCACGCACACGCACGCACTAGCGACACGCACACACCAGACCACAGACGCCGCACAGCACGCACGACGCACACACGACACAGCACGCGCACGCCGCACGCACGCACCACGACGACCGCGCACTACACGACACGCGCACTCAGACACGACGCACGCACGCACGCACGACGCACGGCAGCACGCACAGCACGCACGCACCACGCACGCACTGCACGCACGCACGCACGCACGCCGCACGAACACGACTGCACGCACGCACGCACCACGCACGCACGCACGCACGCACGCACGCACGCACGCAACGCACGCACGCACGCACGCACCCGCACGCACGCACCGCACGCACGCACGCACGCACGCACGCACGCAGCAACGCACGCACGCACGCACGCACGACGCACGCAACGCACCACGCACCAGAACGCACGCACGCACGCACGCACGCACGCACGCACCACGCACACACACGCACACAACACACACGCACACACGCACACACGCCACAACACAACACACCCACACACACACACCACACACACACACACATCCACCACACAAAAAGTATTCAGGACTTCAAAGGCAAACTGGATAATAGTAGATTTGGAGACGGGACAGTACGAGCATTGCTCTTTTCCTGTATGTTACAATTAGGCAACTAGGTAAATACACACACACACACAACACACACACACACACACATACACACAGACAGACCCGCCCAACACACACACACACACACACACACACACACACACACACACACACACACACACACACACACACACACACACACACGCACACACACACACACACACACCCGGGCGGAGCGGAAACATTTGGGTTGTTTCCTTAAAACCTGAGCCCCTGTCCACCCAGCAGTGAATGGGTACCGGGTGTTAGCCGGGGTTTGTGACCTGCTCTCCGGGGTGCTCGTTTCGGCCAACACAAAGCACTAAGGGTGAATGATAAAAATGTTGATATGGAGACGGGGCCATACGAGCATTGCTCTGGCCCTGTAAAATACAACTAGATGAATACACATACACACACATACTCACACACACATCCACCACACAAGAAGTATTCAGGACACAGAACCCCCCCTTCCCACACACACACACTTAAAATCACAATACTCAAAAATTTGTAAACGAAAAAGCAAAGCAAAACAAAGTCACCTGCCATGGTATAGTCGCCCCGTTGCCGCGGCCCAAACAACCTGTCGCCTGGCGTTCCCAATGGTCATTTCACCCTTCACTTCTCACGCCACTAACCCACTAATTGGCAACTGTGATGGGGTTTTGAGAGAGAGAGAGAGAGAGAGAGAGAGAGAGAGAGAGAGAGAGAGAGAGAGAGGAAGAGAGAGATGGAGGAGAGGAGAGAGAGAGAGAGGAGAGAGAGAGAGAGAGAGAGACACACAGACAGAAGACATAGACAGAGAGACAGACAGAGAGAGAGATTGAGAGAGAGAGGTGTCCATGAATTCGCCCTCGCTTCTCTCTCTCTCTCTCTCTCTCTCTCTCTCCTCTCTCTTCTCTCTCTCTTCTCTCCTCTCTCTCTCTCTCTCTCTTTTTTTATTATTATTATTATTTTAAACATACATATACATGAAGCACAAAGTGCACAGTCGTGTGCTACCTATCTTAAGGGCAAGTAAATATAACTATATACACATAAATACTAAGACCTAAAAAAACTAACATTAATAACATATATGCATCACTAAAGTGTTTATTGAGGTACTGTTGCTGTCAGTAAGTGTCACGGTATCACTAGCGTCAGCGGGGTGGGCTTTGACAGTCTCCACCGATTGGCCGCCAACTGTACACTTTGTGTGTTCATCTCCTGGATGTGAGGGACGGTGGCCGTGAAAATGTTCCACATCCTGGAGACGCGGCCCACAAAGGTGCGTTGGTGCTGGCTGGCACGGGAACGCGGCACCTCCACTGCATCACCACTGGTAAGCACCGTTCTCGTGCTTCGCGCGGCGACTCTTGGAGGCTGTCGTAACCCAGCCAGGTGTGGCACGCCCTGCACCTGTGCCTTGAGGAATACCATAAGCGCCGCGACGTGCCTGCGGTGTTCCAGTGAGTCGAGAGGACTCACCGGCTCGGGTTGGGCTGGGGGGTCTGGGGGGTCTGCAACATCCACCAATCGCTAGGCTCGACGCTGGATGCTGTCCAGCCTCCTAGTGTGCGAGGCTGCACACGACATCCAGAGAGGGCGGTGTACTCTAAGTAAGGTCGTATCTGGGCCTTGTAGAGCAAGAGCTTCCCTCCCCTGTCGAGGAAGCTGGCTACCCTTCGCAGGGCAGAGACCCTGTGAGAGGCCTTTTTTAGCAATGTGTTTGATGTGGCCGTCAAACCTTAGCTCTCGGTCCACCTCTACTCCCAGAACATTGACGGTTCCCTGGAGTGGGAGAGGAACGCCACCAAACCGCAGCCTCCCTTCCACTGCTGGCCCGGCAGCAGGAGCCCGAGAAACCACCATTGCCTGTGTCTTCTCCGGAGCAAAGGTCACCTGCCAACGTGTACCCCACTCCTGTATAATACTCAGCTGCTGATTGATCTCATCAGCAGCACGCCCACTGTCATGTCGTGGGTAGGAGCAGGAGAGAGTACAGTCATCAGCATACAAGCGCAGGCGAGAGATGGCAGAGTGCCGGAGGAAGATCGTCCCTGTAGATGTTTCACACGGATGGCCCCAGCACTCCCTCTCTTCCCTTCCACTCTCGCCCTCCTCTGTCTCTCTCTCTCTCTCTCTCCTCTCTCTCTCTCTCTCTCTCTCTCTCTCTCTCTCTCTCTCTCTCTCTCTCTCTCTCTCTCTCTCTCTCTCTCTCTCTCTCTCTCTCTCTCTCTCTCTCTCTCTCTCTCTCTCTCTCGTATATCAAGTGTTTACATTTATTTTCGTGGGTTCAATCCGACCACTTTCTAAATTGCATCACTGAGGGGACGTCACACACCACACCCACCAACACCTCGTCTGGACCTCTCACGACCCCTCACTCACCTCCCTTCTCTCTCGCTCCCCTCATTTCCCCTCACCCTTACCCGCCTCTTTTTTTTTTTAGCTATCACAAACACTACTAAACTCCCTCCCTATTTTTTTCTCTCTTGTCCTCCCCTCTCCTCTCTCTCTCTCTCTCTCTCTCTCTCTCTCTCTCTCTCTCTCTCTCTCCTCTCTCCTCTCTCTCTCCCCTCTCTCTCTCTCTCTCTCTCTCTCTCTCTCTCTCTCCTCTCTCTCTCTCTCTCTCTCTCTCTCTCTCTCTCTCCTCCTCGTCTCTCTCCTCTCCCCTCTCTCCTCTCTCTCTCTCTCTCTCCCCTCTCTCGTCTCTCTCTCTCTCTCTCTCTCTCTCTCTCTCTCTCCCCTCTCTCTCTCTCTTCTCTCTCTCTCTCTCCCCTCCCCTTCTCTCTCTCTCTCTCTCTCTCTCTCTCCCCCCCCACCGTCTTCTTTTTACTCCTTTTCTTCTCTTCTTCTTCTCTTCGATTTTTTCTCTCTCTGTTGCTTGATCTGTTTCATCTATTCTTCTCTACATTTCTCTTGTTATTCTGACTTATATTTTCTTCTACCTCTTCCTCCTCTTCCACCTCTTCCACCTCTATCTCTAACTTAACTCTACTACTCTAAATCTACATCTACCCTCCCCAACAAATAACTAGTTTTTAACCAGTACATAAATAAACACCGATAAACAAATAAAATAACAACTAACAATCACATAACGAATAACCAGAAAAACTTACAAATAACCAAACCATTATAATATTTACACACACACACACACACACACACACACACACACACACACACACACACAACACACACACAATATGCAACCAGTTGACACGAAATTATCGCCCTGTTCCAAATATACCCGATCTTAATACTGATGGACATGTAAATTTAGGGAAAAAAGTGTGAATATTAAGATTAATTTTGGGCATTTATATAAAAGGGGTGAAAAAATCATCAATAAATATAGATGATGATGATGATGTGATGATGTTTGATGAGATGATGATTGATGATGGATGATGAGATGATGAGGATGTGATGATGATGATGATGATGAGATGAGGGACGATGACAAATTGACGATGCCCGTGACGATGACGATGACGGACGACGACGGACGACGCGACGAGGGACGACAAAGGGCCCGATGATGATGATGATGATGATAATGATGATGATGATGATGATGATGAGATGATGATGTTTGATGATGATGATGATGATGATGATGATGTGTGATGAAAAGGAAATGAAGAAATGTAGGAAGGGAGAAGGAGAAGAGGATATTGAGAGAGAGGAGAAAAAAAAAAAAAACCGAGAGAGAAAGAGAAAATCCCCCCAGAAAAAACGGGGAAAAGAGGAAAATTTTTAAAAAGGGAGGTGGTGTTGTGTGTGTTTTGTTATGTGTGTGTGTGGGTGTGTGTGTGTGTATGTGTGTGGTGTGTGGTGTTTGTGTTTTGTGTGGTGTGTGGGGTGTGGGGTATTGTGTGTGTGAATGTGTGTGGGTTTTGTGGGGGTGTGTGGTGTGTGTATGTTGGGTGTGTGTGTGGGGGAAATTTTGGGGGTGTGTGTTTGTGTGTTGTGTTTTGTGTGTGTGTGTGTGTTTTGTGGGGTTTTGTGTGTGTGTGTGTTGTGGTGTGTGTGTGGGGGGTGTGTGTGTGGTGGGGGGGGTGTGTGTGGTGGTGTGTGGTGTGTGTCCCCAAAATATCTCAATCATGAATGGCTTGCGCAAGAGAGAGAGAGGGGAGGGGAAGAGGGGAAGAGAGAAAAGAGGAGAGAGAGACGAGAGAGAGGGGAGAGAGGGGAGAGAGATGGAGGGGAAGAGAGAGAGGAGGGGAGAAAGAGAGGAGAGAGAGTTTTGAGAGAGAGAGGGGAGAAAACGAGAGGGGAGAGAGAGAGAGAGAGAGAGGGGAGAGAGAGAGAGGGGATGAGAGAGAGAGAGAGAGAGAGGGGAAAAGGAGAGGAGGAGAAGAGAGAAAAGGAGAGGGGAGAGAGAAAGAAGAGAGGAAGAGAAGAGAGGAAGAGATAAAAGGAAAAGAGAGAGAGAGAGAAAATTTTGAGAAAAAAAAGTTTGAAAGAAAGGGAGGTAGGGGGAGAGAGAAAAGAAGGAGAGAGGAGAGAGGAGGAAGAGAGAAAAAAAGAGAGAGAGGGGAAAAAGAGAAGAGAGAAGAGAGAGGGGGCAAAATGAGAGAGAAAAGGGAAAAGAGAGAGAGAGAGAGAAAAAACGGGGAGAGAGGGAGGGGGAGATGGAGAGAGAAAAGGGGAGAAAAGGAGAAAAGGAGAGAGAGAGATAGAGAGAGAGAGGATACACATCCAGTTATTGGCATGCAGGAAGGAGTAGGAGGGGGAGGAGGAGGAGGAGGAGGAGGAGGGAGGAGGAGGAGGAGGGGGGAGGGGGAGGAGGAGGAGGAGGAGGGGGAAAGGAGGAGGAGGGGAAGGGGGAAGGGAGGGAGGGGGGGAAGAGGAGGGGGAAAAAAATGCGTGAATTGAAATGTTACATATAATAATAACATATCAGATGGGACCTTGGAGAGATTTCGGGGGAAAGGGAGGAAAGAAAGGAGGAAGAAGGGGGGGAAAAAAAAAGGAAAAAAAGAGGAATAAGCGAAAAGGGTAGGAGGAGGGAAAAAAGGGGGGAGAGAAGATCTGGTGGTGATTTTTAAAGAGGGGGAAAAGGGGGGAAGGGGAAGGGGGGAAAGAGGAGGAGGGG
This sequence comes from Chionoecetes opilio, assembly GCA_016584305.1. Classification (NCBI taxonomy): domain Eukaryota; kingdom Metazoa; phylum Arthropoda; class Malacostraca; order Decapoda; family Majidae; genus Chionoecetes; species Chionoecetes opilio. The sequence goes on from JACEEZ010002157.1 coordinate 244,449, forward strand.
GGGAAAAAAGGAGGAAAAAGAGGGGTTATGAGGAAAAGGGGAGGAAAAAACCCATGAGAGGGAAAGGGTTTCCAAAGGAAGGGAAGAAAAAAGTGGGGGGAAAAGGATGAGTTGCAGGGGGGGGGAGATGAGGGAGGGAGGTGAAAGGTTAAGAGGGGGCCCATTTGGGGGGGACAGGGTCAAGTGGGACGAGATGTGAGGGGAAGTGAGGGGATGGGAGGGGAGAGTTGGGAAAGGGGGAGGCAATGAGTTTAAGAGTGGGGGGGAAAGGGATGGTGTTTAAAACATGTAATGGGAGGGGTAGGCTGCTTTGGGGAGGAATGTAAAAAGGGGAAGGGGGGGGAGAAAAAAGAGGTGTTTGGGGGGGGAAAAAAAAGGGAAATGAGAACAAAACTAGTGGTTGAAAAAACTTGAGAGTAAAAAAAAGATGAAAAGATGGAAAAAAAAGACATTTTTGGGTTTACGAGGGAAAAATTTAAAAATATGAAAAAAGAAAAGGAAAATAAGGAGTTTTGAAGGGTTTGGAATAAGAATAATAGGAAAATTATATTAAATCAAAGTTAAGAAGTTACAAAAGGAAGGCAAGGTAGAAATAAACATTAAGTAAGGTAAACAAACAATCAACAGATAACAACACCCCTCTGTAATATGACCTTGAAAATACAGGTAAATAATAAACAATAAACAATAAACAAATCCAATGCAATTCAATACCTTATATTTTTAAAAAAACCCAAAAAAAAAAACAACACTAACCCGTTACAGGGAAAATTTCCCAAAAAAATAAATTTATAAATTTTACTTGAATTTTTACCTGGGCAAAAAATAGAGAGACAAAAAAAGAGAAGAAGAGAGAGAGAGAGAGAAAAAAGAGAGAGAAGGGGAGAGAGAGAGGGGGAAAAGAAAAGAGCGGGGGAGGAGAGAGAAGGGGAGAAAAGGGGAAGAGAGGAAAAGAGAGGAGAGGAAAAGAGAGAGAGGGGAGAAGAGGGAGAAAAAGAGAGAGAGAGAGAGAGAGAGAGAAGAGAGAGAGAGAGAGATTGATTGATTGATAATTTTATTGGCTTTAATATTATATAAGTACACTAGCCGCAAAGCCGCCCTCCGGGCGGACTTTTTGGCTAGCTCCTGCGGAGGGCTATTGGTGGGCCTTCGGCCCACCACCTGTGTTTGATGGGCCTTCGGCCCACCAAACACAGACTCTCCAGATAGCCCCTTCTAACTTTCCTGAAATCATGGATGTAGAAAAGTATTTATTAACGCCAACCCATTCATATCACCCCCAACCATTCACTCACCCATTACCCATCACCCCCCACCCATTCACTCACCCATTACCCATCACCCCCACCCATTCACTCACACCATTACCCATCACCACACACCCATTCACTCACCCATTACCCATCACCCCCCATCTATTCCCTCACCCATCACCCATCACCCCCCACCCATTCACTCACCCATCACCCCACACCCATTACCCATCACCCCACCCATTCACTCACCCATTACCCATCACCCTACATCAAGGCTTCCTCAATTCTCGCAACCCACTTTTTTTTCACAATTATCGCTAATAGGCTGTAAAAAAAAAAAAAAAAAAAGTGATCGGATCATCTCATAAATGGGCTTAAAACCTTCCCCTGGTCAACCTGGTTCCAAAAATGTGGTATATGATGGGATTCCGCCACGGGGGGAGGAACCTATACCACACACACACACACACATACACACACACACACATACACACACAGACATACACACACGCACACTTTCGCTTTTATTAATATAGATGTAGAGAAAATGTCAAAGTCTTTGTCCATTGAGTCGTAACTCTTTTATGGACTTTATGCTATTATAAGAGGTCAGCAGATGTAGTGTGTAGGACGGCCTAATGCTAATTTACATATGAAAAACTAAATTAAATTAATAAATTAATATTCCCTACTGAATATACTACTTAATTTAATCAATTAAATTAAATAAATTTAATAAGTATATTAAAGATTATACACAAACAAGCATTCATACCATAACAGTACTCATACATAATAGTACTGATAACGAGAGCAATGATAATTATCACATTAATTATATAAATCACAATTATAATAATAATAAATTAATTTTAATAGTTACTTTTCAACTTTTCTTTTATTTGCAGTTTAAATGGATTTAATTGTTTATTCCTTACATCATCTGGAAGTTTGTTCCACAGTTTAGTTCCCCGAGTGAAAACACTTTGTTGAGCATGGGAAGCTCTACACAATGGAAGTTTGAGATTATTGGTTCGTCTGGTTTGTATGCTATGCGTTGTGGTCTGAAAACCACTGTCAATTTTATATGTATTCAACGCCTTATAAACAAAAGTTATAGTCTGATAGTCGATAATATCATGTAATTTTAAAAGTTTCAACTGACGAAAGATTGGACTTGTGTGGTCATACCGATTACTATAGGACATTATGCGAACTAATTTTTTCTGATTTACAAATAGTTGATCAATATATGTTTTATATGCCCCACCCCAGATAGCTGAACAGTACAATAAATATGGATATGCTAATGATAAATAAATATGTCTTAAGCCTTCAATATTACAATGGTTTCGTATTCTATATATTACACCTATTATCTTTGAAATATTATTTATTACATTCTCTATGTGTGTTTTCCATCTTAGCTTGCTATCAATAACAACTCCAAGGAATTTAGCTTCTTGTACCTCTTTAATAATGAGATTATCAATTTTGATATTGTTGCATTGTGGTTGTGTCATGTGTGAATGTGACAGCATACAGTGAGTTTTATTGATATTTAATGTTAACTTGTTACATTTTAACCAATTATCAACATGTACTAATTCAGTGTTCATTGTATTTCTTAGATCATTTAAACCCCTTCACTGTAGAAAAAGGGTAGTGTCATCAGCAAAAAGTAAAAATTTTAGATTTTTGGTACATAGAGTTATGTCATTGATGTAAATAAAAAAATATAATGGTCCTAGGACAGATCCTTGTGGCACACCACAAGCAAGACTTTTGTACGAGAGAGAGAGAGAGAGAGAGAGAGAGAGAGAGAGAGAGAGAGAGAGAGAGAGAGAGAGAGAGAGAGAGAGAGAGAGAGAGAGAGAGAGAGAGAGGAGAGAGAGGAGGGGAGAGAGAGGAGAGAGAGAGAGAGAGAGAGAGAGGAGAGAGAGAGAGAGAGAGAGAGAGAGAGAGAGAGAGAAGAGAGAGAAAAGAGAGAGAGAGAGAGAGAGAGAGAGAGGAGAGAGAGAGAAGAGACATTTTTTACTGTGAATATGAGAAAGGAAAGAGAGAGACGAGTAGAATGAGAGACAGAAGACAAGCAAGAGAACTATAGTAAAAAAGCGAAGAGGTGGTGTGAGTCTGTGTGTGTGAGTGTGAGTGTGGAGATGAGTATAGGTCGCCCCCTGGCGGGAAATAGCATCAAGACCACATTTTTTTGGAACCATGGTCAGAAAGGATAAAGCTCCATTTGAATGAGAGACCGACACATCTTTAATCTTTTTTTTAAGTAATAGCGAAATTGTGAAATGTGGGTTGCGAGTTGTGTGTGTGTGTGGTGTGGGTATAGGTTCGCCACGTGCAATCCGATGAAATACCAATTTGGAATATGGGTGACCAGGTCATAAGCCACATAGATGATATACGACACTTTTTTTTTTGTTTTTATTTTGCATATTAAGCGAGTATGTGAAAAAAGTGGGTTGCGGAATGAGGAAGTTTAGTAGGTGAGGTAATGGGTGAGTGAATGGGTGGGGATGAATGGGTGTGGGGTGAGGGTGATGAATGGGTGGGGGGGGATGGTGAGGGAATGGTGGGGGGTGATGGGTAATGGGTGAGTAAAACCCCCAAAGAAATTTTTTTTTTTTTTTAGAGTTATGCGTTTAAATTGTAAAAAAAAAAATGGGTTTGGGAAGAATTGGGGAAACCCAATCAAACCTTTGGTCCGGAGAAAAAGGTAAAAATTTGGAACTTTGGGAAGAAAAATAGGGGTTTTTAAGATTAAAAAAAAAAAGGGGAAAAAAAGAAACGGGGGTTTTCGGGAAGGGTTTTATTGTTAGAAGTGGGGTTGGAAAAAGAAAAAAAAAAAGAGGTTAAGGAGGAGGCGGGGAAATTTTAAAACCAGAAAAAAGAAAAACGAATTTTTTTAAAATTTATTAAGGAGAGGATTTATAACCTGTTTTTAGGAAAAGAAGAAAGGGGAAGTGAAGGAGTGAGGGGAAGAGAAAGGTTTAATCGGCCCCCGGAACAAGAAAGGGGGTGGCCCCCAAAATTTAAAAGTGAGAAAAGCAAATTTGGGGCTTTTTAACCGGGGAAAGGGCCAGAGGTTTTTAAAAGGGGGGGGTTTTTTTTTTTTTTTTTTTTTTTGTTGTTTTTTGGGAAAAAAGCGATTTTTTGAAAAACAGGAAAAACACAAAAAGAAATAAAATTTAATTAAAAAAATTTTGCTTTGGGGTTATGGGGGGTTTTGTTTGTTTATGGGTTTCCCCCCACTTTGGGAATTTCCCACCCATATAAATTTTTAGAAAAAAAAAAAGGCATAAATTTTTTGGTTTTGATGGGGGCCATTTTTTGTTTTTTTTTTGGTTTTTTTTTAGCCACCCAAAAAGGAAATTTGAAAAAAATGGGGTCCCCGGGGAATTGAGGAAGCCTTGATGTAGGGTAAAGGGGGTAAGGGTGAGTGAATGGGGGGGGTGAGGGGAAATGGGTGTGGGGGTGAGGGTGAGTAAAAGGGGGGGGGGGGGTGATGGGGGGGGAAATAGGTGGGGGGTGAGGGGGAAATTTGGGTGAGTGAAGGGGGTGAGTGGTTGATGGGTAATGGGTAAAGTAAAATGGGTGGGGGGTGATGGGTAAATGGGTGAGTGAAAGGGTGGGGGGTGATGGGGAAGGGGTTTGAGTAAATTTGGGGTTGGGGGGTAAATGTGAATGGGTTTGGCTTTAATACATACGAGGGTAATGGGTGAGTGAATGGGTGTGTGGTAAATGGGTGATTGAATGGGGTGTGGTGATGGGAAAGGGGGGGTGGTGAATGGGTTTGGGGGGGGGAAGGGAAATGGGGGGAAGTGAATGGGGGGGGGTAATGGGTAAGGGAAGGTGAGGTGAAGGGGGGGGGGGAAACTTTACATTTCTACATAAATGTTTTCAGGAAAGTTAAAAAGGGGCAAATCTGGAGAGCCCGGGGTTTTGGGTTTGGGCCAAAGGGGCCCCCCAAAAAACACGGGTGGGGGGCCAAAAGGCCCCACCAATACCCCTCCGCAGGAGTAGCCAAAAAGTCCCCCCGGGGGGCGGCTTTTCAATTTTTAGTTAAAAATCAACCGTAATTAAAAACTTTCCCCAACAATATTAACGTTTTGGAAAAAATTGGATAAAAAATTTGGGGGACAGTCCAAACAATTTTTCCGATTTAAAAAAAGGGTTAAATAACAAAAAAATTTTGGGAGGGACAGCCGAACAAGTTTTTTTCCGTTTTTATTTTCCACTGGTTTAAATTACCGGAAAGTTTCACCAATTTTAAAAAGCGTTCGAAATTAAAAAAGAAAACTATTGTTTTTAAAAATTTTTAAAAAAATGGAAAAGGGAAAACGGGGTTTTTGTAAGCTTCCCAATTTCCGTTTTTTTGGAAATTTTAAAACATTAATTAAAAAGGGAAAAGGATAAAGGGAAAAATAAGAGAAAAATTTAAAGGGAAAGAAGAAACGGGAAAGGAAAGGGGGGAAAGGAGGAAAAAAAGGAAGGAGAGAGGAGAGAGAGAGAGAGAGGAGAAAATTCCAGAGAAGAGAGAGGAGCCGAGAGAGAGAGAGGAGAGAGAAGAGGAGAGAGAGGGAAAGAGGGAGAGAGAGAAGGGAGAGAGAGAAGAAAAATGGAGAGAGAGAAAAAAAGAAAAAAAACGAGAAAAGGAGAGAGAGAAGAGGGGGGGGGAAGGGGGAAGAAAAGGAGAGGGGGGGAGAAGAGAAAAGGGAAAAGGGAGAGGAAGAGGGGAAGAGAAAAGGAGGGGAAAAACCCCAAGAGCGGAAGGGGGGAAGAAAGAGGGGAGGGAGAGGGGGGGAGAGTAGCGACAATGAGCCCAAAGGGGCCCACTAAAACCCTTGTTAATAAAGAGAAAAACGTGTTAATTCGCGGCTTGTGGCACAAAAAGGGGAAAAGGGGGAGGGGGGGAGGGGGGGAAAGGAAAGGAGGAGGAGGAGGGGAAGAGTGGGGACGGGGAAAGGAGGAGGGGGGAAGAGGAGGCGGAGGGGGGGAGGAGGAGGGGGAATAAAAAGGAATAAAAGGGAAAAACCCCAAACAGAAACAGACCGATAGGCCCTTTTAAAAAGGCTTTTTTTTTTAACTACACTCCCACTAACTAGAAAAATAAGAGAAAAAGGGATGGGGAAGTAAAAAAGGTCCTCCCCACCCACCCTCCCCCCAAAGCCGAAGGGGGGCCGGGAAAAAAAGAAGTGTTTTACCATGCAATAAAACAGAACGTTTGGAATTTTTTGAGGAAAGTTAAAAAGCTGAAATTTTTTAGGGGGCTAACTATACTATTTTTGTGGGGGGTTGGGTTTTTGGGTGTTGATAGATGGGTTCATTTTAATGGTGTTTTTTTAGGGGTTTTTGTAAAAAACATTTTGGGGAAAGGTTAAAGGGGTTTTAGTGCGGAAAGTTTTGCCGGGCGTTTCCCTTGGGAGGGCAGCAGTCAATCGGGGCCCCAGCCCCTTTTCAATCCCCCCTTGCGAATTGTGTATTTCCAGGGACGCCGTGACCCCTTTAAATGCCCCCTGCCCCAGTGCCCCCTTTTGGTACCTTAAATCCCGATGGTGGTCCCCTAACTGTCAGGCCCCTAACTGAACCACACCCCGGGTTAACGGGTTTCAGAGAAAAGTAGTGGTACCTTTAAAACTGGGGCTATTGTTGGGGTTATAAGGTCAAATTTAAAGTGTGGTGTAGGCTCAGGGTGGAAGTTCAGGGGTTTGGTGGGGGCAGCCTTCCAAAGCGCTTTCTTGGGGGGGGAAAGCATTTCAATCGGGCCCCCCAGTTTCCGTTTCAACCACTGCGGTAGTCATTTTCCAAGAAAGAACGCCGGCACTTCAATGCCCCTGAGCAGGGGACCCCTGGTATATAAATCCCATGGTGGTCACAAACTGACAGGGCCCTTACTAAACCCAACACCCCCCATCACGGGTTTCAAAATTTGTAGAGGGCCCTTTTTACTGGGGGGGCTCTCGAGGAGGAGGGGGAGGAGGAGGGAAAGCCCAAATGCCGGGTAACATTTCCTACCTGTGAAAAAGACCCCCACTTCTTTCGAAAGTTTACCGGTTTACAAGAGAGGAGAGAGAGAGAAAAAATGAGAGAGAGGGGAAAAGAGAAAAAACGGGGAGGAGAGGAGAGAGAGAAGAGAGAGAGAGAGGAGAGAGGGGAAAATTTAATTTCCTCTACGGACTTTCCAGTTCAAAAGGGAACATTTTTCCCCCTTACTCAATCACTCCCCGCCACCACTCACTCACTCACCACTCACTCACTCCCATCACTCCCCATCACTCACTTTTTTTTTTTTTTTTAAACATAATAAAAACAAACCCCCCAAAAGGGTTTCCCTTTGTGTGCTCCCCTATTTTAAGGGCAATTTACACATAAAAATAAAAGACCTGAAAACAAAAAAAACTAACTTTAAATTTTACATTTATGAAACCCCAAAAAGGGTTTTTGTTGAGGCACTGTTGGTGTTCACTATGTCACAGTTTTCACTAGCCTCAGCGGGGGTGGGTTTTCAAAGTCTCCATCGATTGGCCGCCAACTTTACATTTAGTTTTTCATCTATGGATGGAGGGACAGCGGGGGGAAAATGTTCCACATCCGGGGGAAAACGGGCCCAAAAAGGGTGCGTTGGTGCTGGCTGGGGGGGGGAACCCGCGGCACCCCCCACGGCATCCCCCAGGGTTTAAAGCACCGTTCCGTGCTTCCGTGGCGACCCTCGGGGGCCCTGTCGTAACCCAGCCAGGTTGTGGTACTCCCTGCACTGTGCCTTGTGGAATACCAAAAAAGCGCCGCGACATTCCCTGCGGTTTGTTCCAGTGAGTCGAGGGGGATCACCGGCTCAACGGGGTGGGGGGTCGGGGGGGAATCTGGGGGGTCTGCAGCATCCACCAGCCCGGGGGCCCTTAGACGCTGGATGTGCCCCGGGCCCCCGATGGCGGGGCTGCACACGACTCCAGGGAGAGGGGGGCCCCGTATTCCTAAAAAAGGGCCCCGTACCCTGGGCCTTGTAGGGGCAAGAGCTTCCCTTTTTTTTGTCGGGGGGAAAAATTTGGCAAACCCTTTGCAGGGCAGAAAACCCTGTGAGAGGCCTTTTTTGAAATTTTGTGTTTGATGTGGCCGTAAAAACCTTGCTCCCCGGTCCACCTCTACCCCCAAAAACCCTTGACGGCTTTCCCGGAGTTTGGGGGGAGGGAAAGCCACCAAACCGCAACCCCCCCTTCCACTGTGGGTTTTTGGGGACGGGGGGGCCGGGGAAAACCACCATTGCCTTGGGCTTCTCTGGAGCAAAGTTCAACCCGCCCCAAAGTGTTTCCCCACTCCCCGTAAAACACTAGTGCTGGGTTGACCTCATTTAGCAGCACCCCCCCCACTGTCATTGTCGGGGGTAGGGGCAGGGAAGAGAGTAATCATCAAACGTAAGCCGGAAATGCTGGCAAACGCTGGAGAAGATCGTCCACGAGATGTTCCACAGGACGGCCCCCCCGCACGGCCCTTGGGGGGTTGATGCTTTTCCCCTGGCCCGGGCTCGAGGCCTGCCCCCGGTTTAAACCCCACGACCTGGAGGGTTTTCCCTTTAAAGGGAGGTTCCCCCCGGAGGCCCCGCAGAAGGTCACCCTGGATGCCTTTTTCCGGAGTTTTTCGAAAAAGGCCTCCGTGCCCCCACCCTGCAAAAGGGGACCCCGCTATGTCAAGGGCCACCAAAGACAGTGTCCTGGCCGTCATTCCGGGCCCTCCCCGCCATTTCGGGTTTGGAGCATCAACAGGGCCCGAGGGGAAACCCTCCAGGTCTGAACCCAAAAATATTGGTCCGAGAGGGGGGTAGTTGTCGCGAGGTGACGCAGATTTACCTCTGCCACGATCCTTTTCGAAAAACTTTCCCCACCCCAGACAGAAAAGGGGATGGGCCTGGGAGTTTTTTGGGGTCAGATCTGGGAAACCCCCTTTTTGAAAAGGAACCAATCGAGCCTCCTTCCAAAAAGGGTTTAAAGCCCGGTTTTTTTCCCCAAGGCAGGCAGTGAAGGGCTGTGGTGAGAGGGGGCAGAAACTCCCCGGGGGCACTTTTTTTTTAAAAAAAGTGGGGCTGCGTCATCAGGGCCAATTTACTTTTTTTGGTGTCGAAACCCTCGCAGGATTGCTTTGACCGCGCCCCGCGCAAACCCCCCTTGTGGGGCTGGTTTTCTTTACACTGCTGCTTTCCCGACGTGGCGGGGGCTGCTGGGGGGCTCCCCCCTTCATTTTTTTGCCGAGAAAAAGATTAGCCCCGCCGTGAGAAATCAACTCCCCCACCACGCACCACCCCCACCACCCACTCAAACCCCCACCACCCCAAAGCACCACCACCACCACCACCACCCCACCACCACCACCCACCACCACCCACCACCACCACCACCACCACCACCACCCTCCCCCACCACCCCCCTAACCCCCCAACCCACCACCACCACCACCACCAACAAACCCCCACCACCACCACCAACCCCCACCCCACCACCAAACCCCCACCACGGGACCCCCAACCCCCACCCCCACCACCACCACCCACCACCACCCACCACTCACCACCACCACCACCACCACCCCCACGCACCACCAAACCCCCACCACCACCCCTAAACCCCCAAACCCCCACCACCACCACCACCACCACCACCAACCACCACCACCCCCACCACCACCACCACCACCCAACCCCCAAACCCCCACCAGCCCCCACCCCACCCCTCACTCACCCCCACCCACCCACCACCACCACCAACCACCAGCCCCCAAATCACCACTCACTCACCCCAAATCACTCATTTACCAATCCTCACCCACTCACTCACCCACTCACCCACCCACCCACCCATCCCACCCACCCACCCACCCACCCCCACCCACCCACCCACCCCCCACCCCAAAAAAAAATATGGGAAAATCCTTTTCCCCCCTCCCCCCCTCCCCTCCTCCTCCGCCTCCTACCCCTCCTCCTCCTCAAACACCCTCCTCCTCCTCCCCCCTCCTCCTCCTCCTTTATCACCTTAAAAAAATTAAAAATCACCCACCAACCCCCCCCCCACCCCCCAATAAAACCCCCCACCCCCCCCAAAAAAAATAGCCTTTTTTTCCCCTTCCCCCTCCCCCTTCCCCTTCCCTCCCCCTCTTTTTTTCCCCCTGCTTTAAGTAAAATTTAAAAATTACAGTTAAACAAGGTTGGGGGGAAAAAGGGGGGGGTTAAACCCCTTTTGGGGGGGGGAAAAGGGTTTATTTAAGGGTTCAAGGGTTTTTAATAGGAAAAGGGTTTAAATTTTTTGGGTTTAAAATTAGGAAAAAGGGGGGGGGGAGAGAGGGGAGGGGAAAGGGGGGGGAAGGGAGGGAAGAGGGGAAGGGAGGGGAGAGAGAGAGGGTGGGAGAGAGAATTTGGGGAGGAAAAAGGGGGGGAGAAGAGAGGGGAAAAAGAGAGGGGAGAGGGGAGAAAAAGAGAGAGAAAAAGAGAGAGAGAGAGAGGAGAGAGGGAAGAAAAGAGAAGGAAAAAAAACCCCCCCCCCTTTTTCCCCCCCCCCCAGAAGAAAATTTTTATTAGAAACCCTTAAAAACAAAAGAGACCCGGGGAGAAAAAAAAGGAGGGAAAGAGGAAAAAGGGAAGGAATTCCTACAGTTTTGCGGGCCAAAAACCCCTCTCTTCTTTTTACCCCTAAATTTCCCCCCCCCCCCCTCGCATGAAAAAAAATTTTTCGGGGGCCATTTTCCCCGGAGCCTTTTTTTATCCTTTTGGGGATTTTTGAGGTAAAGTAAAGGGGTGATGGGGGTGGGTAAGGGCGGGGGTACTTGCCTTTTTGTGTGGGGGGTGGTGTGTGGGGGTTTGTGTTGTTGTGTTTTGGGGTTTGTTTTTTTGTGTGTGGTGGGTTTTTTAAGTGTTGGGTTTAAAAGATTTGATATAGGTGGTTTTTTGGGATTGGTTTTTTGGAAACTTTAAAGCCCCCCTGGGGTTTTTTTTTTTTTTTTTTTTTTTTTAAAAATTCAAACCCATTCCAATTTTAAAGGAAGACATATTAAAATTTTTTTTGTTTGACAAAAATGAAAATTCAGGGGGGGGGCCCCAATTTTTCCCACTTTTCTATTTTTGGGTTTTTATTGGGTTTTTTTTCCCAAATTTTCCTTTTTTCAATCTATACCTCCTCCCAATTTGACCACTGTATACCTGGACTGCGCACGAGGGGCAAGTTTTGAATTGCGGGGCTGCATAGGGGCCTGCGGGGGCCCGACAAAGAAAATTGTGGCCTATGGACTATCAATAACGGTTTTAAACAGATATAGATATACTGTAATCTTCGAAATGTTTGGGTTTTATAATATTACAAATAAAAAACAATAAAAAACGCTTTAAAAAAATGCCATTACGAGACATGAAAAAATATTTCAGGGAAATTAAAATTCATTTTTAAATCTTCGCCATTTTTTAAAAATTAGCGAAGTCAACTTTTTTTCATGAAGGGTATCAATAGAAGCGCAATTTTTTTAGCTTTCCAATTTTTATATTTGTTAAACTGATAAAAATTTAAATTTAAAAAACCCTTTCATAAATTAGCGGGTTTAACCTTAAAAAAAATAAAAAATCCCAATTTGGGTTTAAATTTTTCCCCAAATTTATGATGTTTTTTTTATTACTTATATTTTCGGTTTTTTTGATTAAAATTTAAAGTACCATGGTTTCATTAGCGTTGATTAAATAAATAACCTCATTTAATCGGGAAAAAATTTCCCCAATTTATTTAAGTTTACCCCGCAAAGTTTTTTAAAAGGCGAAGGGGTTGAATGAAAAATTAAGGGTTTATGGGATTTTTTCAGAGTCTCGTAATGGCATTTTTTAGGTGTTTTTTGTTTTTTATTGATAATATTATAGAACAAACATTTTACGAAGATTACAGTTTTTATCATAATTTTACTGATTTAAAAAAGTCATATGATCCCGGTATATATATATATTATATATTATATATATTAAATCCAAAAATTTTTTTTAAGTTCCCTTTTTTGGGAAAAAAAGGGAAAATTTTTTTCCAAGAAAAAGGTTTTTTTTTTTTAAATTTTGGGGGTTTAATTTAAAAGCCTCCTCCTTCATTTTATTTTTAAAACTTTTTTTGTTCAAGAATTTTTCCCCTGTTGGTAAGTAGGGGGTTTCACCCCAATAAAGGGTTGCACCCCGGGGTCCCCCGGGGGAAA
>JACEEZ010002158.1:0-7500 GCA_016584305.1 Chionoecetes opilio
CAGAGATTAAATACTGTGTATCATTTTCAGTGGCACATACAAATCAGTAGGATGCTGTATTCGTAATATATGGCGGCTGGCAACATTATTGCTTCTGGCGACTATTGTATACGGTAGGGTTTGAGCATATTGATATATGAGGCATGCAATTACGTACATAAATATCTTGTGAGCAGGAGATGGGGCCCTAAACACCCGTTTCAAGAATGCAATCTGCCCCAAACAGGCATCATATTCATCTGGTACACATCAAAATAGTGTTTTCTTAGCAAGATGCTGTATTCCGTAAATTTACTCATGATTCACTGCATAAAGGCTATTTAATGGTCCTTCACATCAGTAATACAAAAGCAGAGCGCATTATTCGATTCATGAATGTTTTTCCTATGAAAGAATAAAAACAGTAGACCCTCTCCTACTTTAGCGGACAGTTCGTCACAAGCGACGAGATGTACACACGGTACACTGTGACAAGCGGTCCCGCTTTGTTGATCAACAAGTAAATATCCCCGTTTTCTTCCGCCTTTGTTAGTAAACAGACGTTCCCTCGTAAACAGACACTTGCCCACACGACAACGGGAAGCATCCAAAAGAACATAATAACATAAGAAAATAAGGAAGTTACAAGAGGCCGTGAGACCTACACAAGGTAGTTCCTGTAGTGAGTGTGAATTTCCCCTTCATCTAGGCCCCTATACTAGCGCGCATTCCATTATGTACTCTTGACGAACTCATAGAAAAACAGGTATAGAGTAAGAGCGCCTTCCACCCACACACACAACACACACACAATCTGATCAAGAGCACACTGCGCCTTCCACACACGTACACACACACCACACACAAACACCACATAACACATATATATATATATATATATATATATATATTATATATATATATATATTATATATATATATATATATATATATATATATATATATATATATATATATATATATTAATATATATATATAATATATATATATATATATATAATATGTGTGTGTGTATGTGTGTGCGTGGTAGACGTAGTGTGCTCTTGATCAGGATGTGTATGTGTGTGTTGGTGGAAGGCACTCTCATTCTACCTGTTCTTCTATGAGTTCGTCTATGATGTGTGTGTGTGAGCAGGTGGAAGGGGCTCTCATTCTACGTTTTCTTCTATGAGTTCGTCTATGATGTGTGTGTGTGTGAGTGCAGGTGGAAGGCGCTCTCATTCTACCTGTTCTTCTATGAGTTCGTATATCTGTCTAGCTGTAGGCTACATGTCATTGTAGGTTCATTTGAGCTCTTTGTAAGGAGTTGCGATGCCTAAAGTCATCACTTGCCTGTTGTCATGGGTCACTTGTCCCTGTCTAATCACTTCTTCCTTATAAACTACAACTTATATATTTCCAAACAGTGAAAACCTACCACAAAACTTGAAAGAGGGTTATTGGCCATCTTGCGGTAGTAGGGGTAATGCAAGTTAATGTTATTGTGGAGCGGCCCGCTGCGGCCACTTGATAACCCTGTGTTGTTGACGTCACAGCATGGCGCCGGTCGTTTTAGGGCGCACAAATTTTTCTCCACTTGAAATGGCTGCATCATCAAAAATACTGTTCACATCGAAAATTCAGCATCACTGCCTACTACTATGAGTCTTGAAGATTTCCAATACTATCGTTACCTCAGTAGAGTAAATGGGTCCATTTAGGGTTTCCCGGCATACCTTGGCTTGTATTATTCATTCAGGCACCACGCACGGGATGCAGTCGCCCACACCCCTCTATTATACGTATCCCCGACGCAAACAACACTGGCACATGTAACCCTTTGGTACATCTGCGCAATCACCACCACTGGGCATCGAGAACATACATCCATCTATGTCAATCATATTCCTACACTTAATACATTATCGCTCAATACAAGAATTCATACTAATATTTTCCGAGTAATAAGCAAACTCCATAATCCAATCAGTGCACTCCCTCCACCGTTTCACACACACTTTCTCTATATCAAGCTTCACCTTACCATGCTTTGCCATAGTGCCATCTGACCTCTGATGCTTCTGGCACATTTCACCTATTCCTTTTGTGCATTAAATCAAATCAATCAATCACCACATATCACTCCCACGCAATACCCCAGCCACTTTCCCATCCCACAAAGGTCTCTAGATTATGGTGACACGACATCAACACAATCACTTCATTATATTCACTCATTTCAGCCCTGCCATACGCACTACCATTCATCGGCTCTATAACACGGTCTTTCACCCATGCAAACGTTCATCCACCGGTCACTACCACTCGCCGTCACAGTCATTGTCCTGCACCGCGTTGTCGTCGAGTAATTAGAACATGATCTCGGTTGGATTCAAGTATGTTTCACCTTTCCTTTTGTTCTACAGGTACAGAACGAGTATGAAAGTAACAATGCATGAAAATACGTGCAAAAAACACAAACAAAAATCCATGGTTAGGTTAGGTTAGTTGAGGGGCGATAGGTCCCCCCTAGAACGCTAGAGTAGTAGTTAATGGTTACGACTAGAGTTGTTATTATTCATGATGCTTTACAACAATGGAGCGTTGTTTTCCCCCCACCACGTCAAAATGTCTAAGTCGTATATTAGACCAATTGTCATACTTATTCGAATTGCAAAAAAAACTGAGGTTTGACAGGAAAAAAACTATCTACTATTAGGGAAACAGCATCACATATCAATGCAAAAAAAAAAAAAAACTCATCATGAGAATCTTGCAACAGGCAAACAAAATTTTCGCACCAGGGGTCGATCATGGAGTACTGGTTCGTTAGTACTCGACACGAAACGATGCGAATTTCATGGCTTCCTGCGTCACGTGCTCGCTCGTTGAGCGCGTGGACGCAAGATCAATCACGCATTTTTACGTCTACGAGAGCATGCAGTGTCCCCGCAGCTTAACAATGTTATACAAAACAGATGACAGCATAGCAGTCTTATGGGTAGAGGCTACGGACGGGAATGAGAACCGGTTTTGGGTTAGTGTATAGCCTCCAAATTATGTAAACGAGGATTCAGCTCCTATATGGGAAGAAATAACAAGGCACACACGCAGATATAACGATACATGCGTGCGATGGGAGATTTAATCACCAGGACCATATAGGACCGCGGGATTTAATCACATAGGTGACCAGCGATGAAGATGGAATTGTTAAATATAATCAGGATAATTCCTAAGTCAAGCAACAACGGAGCCAACTAGAGGAGAGAATACCTCTAGCATCTATTCGCTGACAACTAGAGACACGCATTAGGTACAAATGTGGAGGTCGGGCGGAATCTTAGATAATCGCGACCATTATGAGATCAGATAGCTAAATGGCGAAGTTGGAAATTAGACAAGTGGCAAGAGGCATCGAATACCTAAATTTCAGAAAGGCCAATTATGCCGGGATTAGACCCAGACCACTGAGTACTCTAATAAAGACGCGAGCGTGGCTGGAGGAGAAGAAATTTTCCCAGGATCAGACGGCGAGGACAGCCTGGAACGCGCCACATATGCAAGGATTAGGAAGGCACCTGGACCGGTAATTGCGCGCGGACTCAGATATGGTAGTGAGGTCGAGGGCCCCTGAGGACGATAATTTAGAGCAGGTTAGACAGGGAAGTGAGGTCAGGGCTCGAGGACCACGGTAATTAGAGAGGTTACCCGAAGGGGAGTGAGGTCGGAGCACAAGGAGGATGCTACCTCATTTGTTAAGGAATATAACTGACGGACAGACAAAGACATATGCCTTAGTGGGGTACCCAATTATAGCTCCAGAAAGAGTGACTACACCCAAATGGCCCATGACACAACAAGTGTTAAACACAAATACTGGAGTCAAACAAGAAACATTTATTTAACCCCCGGTACAAGCAGGACCACGGTAACAACAAGAACAGTATAACGTGATGGAGAGGAACGTGAAGACAACTTAACTCGACGTGTTGCTCCCAGCACACCCAATTACGCAGATTAAAAGTAGCAGAACAGGCAAAAAGGGACCAAAGCCGCGCGTTATACACTCCGGTTTATAAAACTAAGACAAGGGAACATTAGTTGGGCACGACCAAGGTCAGGACAGGGTGAGGCCTTAAATACGGATGAGGATATGTGTAGGAGTCTAAATGATTTATTTCTTAAGGGTTTCACGAGGATACACAGACGATACTGATAGTGAAACAGATGTTCAAAGGCAAGCGATGAGGCACGGAAACTCAAAGATATTGTGGTAACTAGGGAAATGGTGGACCGGAGGTATCACCGAAACAAAATGAAAAATTTAAATCGCCCAAGAACACTAGCCACGAAGCCCTATATCCCAGCGGTATTAACGTAATGCAAGAGGTCGTTAGTGAGTCGTTAGTGAAACTATTAGGAAATCAGTTGACCGACAGCAGGCGACCCCTGCCCCGTGCCATTAATGTGGAGGAAAGGAAATTGTTGTTCCATATTTACAGGAAGGGATGACAGAGGGACGAACGTCACAAAATATCGACCCGTAAGTCTAACATCAGGGGTGGGACACAATTATTGGAATCTATTATTGTAAAAACACACACACGAGCCCCCCCCCAGCACTTAGATACACAACATAGTTTGACCCCCAATGAGTCACCCACACATGGCCATTCCCAAGGGCCCTAGGTCATGGTATCACCAAATTATTGAGTTTTTATAGGAAGTCATGAGACGGCAGATGATAATGATAATGCAGATTTTATTATATACCACTATATCTGGACTTTAGTAAAGGCATTGACCAAAGTTACCACACGCAGCGACTCTTAAATAAGGTAGGGCTCACAGGGTATAGATGGGAAGGTTCTTCATTGGATCAGCGCTGGCGCACCAGTAATAGGTACCAACAAAGGGCTTCCCCAATTACGACGGTTCCAAAATCTGAATGGGGGACCTACGGTGACAAGTGATGTTCATCAAGGGTCTGTTTTGGGCCCATTACTATTTTCCGCACCGAGCACTACTACATCAACAAGACTTGGATAGTCGGGATTAGCCCCCCCCCCCCAGTGATAATCAGGCAAGTTTGCTGATGATACTAAGTTAGGTAGGATTAATCGGACACAGTCTGAAGTAAACATATGGCAGGGAGACTTACCGATGAAACTTAACGAGTGGGACAGTGCCAATGGCAGATGGAATTTACTATTGATAAACGATGTAGCGTATGAATGTTGTAGGAAAAAACACCTCGCAATAAATACCACCAAAAGCAATGGATCGCTGAAAAGATCAAAGGTTCGAACCAAAGATCTTGGAGTGAGGTGTGCGCCAGACTCCTGACCTAGGACCCCCCCCGGAAACAATGTTATTGAGGCCAGAAATCACGAGCTAATAGGAGTATTAGGACTTCCCATTACCAGAAGCCACACCGTGTTAAAAGTACGAAGTGCGGAGTTATTCTAAAGCTTTATCTGGTCTAGTCAGGACCTCACCTAGACTATATGCAAGTTCAGTTTTGTCTCCCTATTGACAGGAAGGATATAGTGTTGTTAGCAAAAAGTGCACGACGAAGGATGACCACCAAAATGATAACAGGGCTGCGTCTCTTTAGTTATGATGAGGGGGATTGACCCAGCTTATTAAAATTACCAACTCAACTCGAGAGACAGTTGAGGAAGGGCGATCTGATAGAAGTTCGCGAGCTAAAGTGGATAAAGGTGATTTAATAAAGGATAGTAGGAAAAACTTCTTACGGCTTTTACGCACCAGGGTAGAACAAGACAGTAACGGATTCAAGCTGGAAAAGCGCTAGATTTCAGAACGGAAATAAGGGAAAAACTGGTCACAAATAGGGTGGTGAATGAATGGAAGGTCCCCCCTCAGTAAACAGGTAGTTAGTGGCTGAGTCATTGGGGAGCTTAACAGGGCTGCAGTGGATAGATTCATGGATGGGGATGCAAGGTGGATGAAGGTAGTGTTAGGTGATCAGGAACTCCACCACGTGTAGGCCTCGCGGCTATGTATGTGTGTTTAGCTTCTTATCTTTCTTTGTTCTTATGTTTTAAAGTGTCTAATTAGTGTCCTTAAGTCTCTGTATTAAGTTAAGTGTCTTTATACTGTCATACTTAAATCCCAAGGCCAAGAAAGGAAGGTCAGCCACCCCAACTCGCGCCCTAAGTTAATCCCTCAACCTCCCTGTTCTATAGCCGCGGGGGGACGTGCTTGCTGCCCTTAGTACGTTTGTGCGCGCAACGAAGGACGTCCTGCAGGTTGGGTCGTGACGTGCCTGTGACGCGGGTGCGACGCCAAGGGTCATACACAAGGGTCCGCGCAGGGTGTGCTGACCACGAGGCCTACACCCGCCGGGCGACACTACCTAGATAACACATACGACGCCAGCAACTTGCCACACGCACTAATAGCTCGACCAGTGCAAAATATATTATCCGCACACCTTTAGCATCACACAACGCACTTTTATGTACACTGACACGAGGATGCACAGAAAGTTTATAGTACATCCACACCCACACATGTCTTTCCAGTGCATGCAAAGTTCTCGCGCCAGTGATGCTAGGAATTTGTAATATACATATCTGTGCACACAGGCGACATTAGTGTGGCTGGGCAAGTGACTGGCTGACTATAATGTTAATCTACGGTAGTAGCAACGCACGGTAGCATAGCACATGGGCGTAGTTAAGTCTGGGCATTGGGGTGCTGTACCGGCCAACGAATGTTTTACGCGGATCTCACAAATACCTGTTTTTTACCACTTTTTTTTCTTATTCTCACAAAAACAAGATAAGCTCTGACCGGGGAAAAATAACCACCCCCATTATAGTACAAAAAAAGATAGTTGGTTAGATGTCCAACCTTAGCGTATCGCCGATGACACCTTTTATGAGGCAGGTACATGAGAGAGTGGAGGAGAACCGCAGGAGATGAGAGTGTATGGACAGAGGAGTCAACCACCCCAAAAACCTTTTGGAGAGGTGAAGAAGAGAATATCAGCATGGAACAAAGACAACACAGTTAAACACAGAAGTGCATTTTTTTCCAAGTGCATTTTTTGTGTGTCCACAGGCCAGTCTTTGTGAGTGTCAAAAATAAGCATAAAAGTATTTATAAGACCGAGGTGGACCACGATTTCAGTATATGAACAAAGCAGTGCGGAATATTACAATCCTATACCCCCCCCCTTTCCCCCCCATTATGGACAATCTGCATCACGCACAGCTCTCTTTTCTTAGGGTTTTACCGAGCCTACTGAGAAATAAAAAATATAATAACCCGAAGTTGAAAACCCACAACCCTCCACATTGTCTTTAATTTATTGATTTAATTTCACACATGTTTCGAAAGTCTATCCTAAGCAACACCATTACCGCCGAGCTTTTGTAGAGCACCAGTGTCTCACATCTATTTTTCATTATACTCATAAACCCCCAAGTTGAAAATGACCTTGTAAAAATTTAAAAGATCTCTTGGTGGGCTAAGGAACCCAATGGTT
>JACEEZ010002158.1:17139-22139 GCA_016584305.1 Chionoecetes opilio
TCTCACCAGAAACAAGATCGTGTATACCTCTTAAAAACACATCAATTCTATTCATAACAAAAGTTTTTTCGTCCTGAAAATTATGTAGGTTCACTTTAACCGAATTTTTTTTTCCCATACTTTTAACAGTTTTTATTTTTGAGGTAAATTTTATATGGTAGTTACAAACATGCTCATTGTCCTTATTTAAATAGTTTCTTTCAAATTCACCTTGTATGAAGTTATAATTTGTAAGTGAATTACTCAAATTTTTAACATATAATTAAATCATATGGCATTGTCGTGACTTAACTGCCACAAAAGTTGAAAAGGCAGAGTGTTGTGTTTGGTTGTCAATGTAAATTTTTTTCTGTGTATTACCCATGACTTTTGGCAATCGCTATAGCCCGTAAGGCTAATTGTTTGTCATTATTAATATTTTTTTTTGTGATTCCCATAAAGAATCGGTTAATAACGACAAAAATTTGTTGTTAGATTCTAATTCATTTTTTATTTGTACTCTCACTCCGATTCGCTGAGCTTAGAATTCTTACTATTCCATAACCTTGTACTGTACATACTCCCTCCAAATTCAAACTCTTTCATTTCGTGTAATCAAACAAACAACTTTACAACTAATATACTAATAATATTAACATTAAAATTGATTAATTTAAAAAAACCTGTTAATATCCCTCACTTTTATTATCAAAACAATTAAAATCAGACATATCCAACATAATTTTCCTTGCCTTGTATAATTTAAGTTTAAATAGTTTGTATCTTGATTAACCCTTTTTTTTTGATTAAATATCACAACATTTATATTGAAAAAGAAAAGGGATATTTTTGAAATACCACTGAGTTGTAGTTGAAAAAAAAGTGTAAAAATATTACATAAATTACTTTATCAGTATTCATTAATTTCAGTTTTTTTTAAACCTGTTTTTTGGTTTTTGTCAGCTATTATGATTATGTGTGAATTTAAGATTAATCTTACTGATACCACCAGTGTTCACCTGAACACACACTGGGAATATCCACTAGCAAAGAAGTGCAGGGCCCACCAAGACTTTAGTGTGGATTGGAATTGCTACCATCCTATTTGGTGGGTCTGGGAAAGCTGTGGTTCAATCTCCCCCACAGAGCTGCAGGATTATCATGGCGGGGTAGGTGATAATACCTAGGAGGTTGGTTTGTTCACTGACATCTAGAGGAAATCAAGCCGATCTCTGAAAAAAAACCCTTTTTTTCCATGCTCCAGCCTGTTCCCATGTTCTATTTGCCCCTTCAGGACTTCCATGATAGCTAAACAAGTGTTTTTTTTTGTTTGGGGGATAGGAATGGTTTGATGTGGCCGGTTTTGGTTAGGGTGCACGAAAAGTTATTATTAAATTTAATGCCCGAAGGTTAGGAAAAAAACAAAACAACATAGGAATGCAATTGTTATAACTTTTTTTAATATTTCATATCTCCTATATTATTAATTATCACTCACTTTATAATCCTATCTAAAAATGTCTTCCACATTGGCTTAAATAACCTAACAACACTTAAAGCCATTTACATTTGTAGGACTAATTCACTATCAGTAAACCCTGGATAAACTCACCCAATTGGGGGGAAGGGTTCGAATCGCAATATCCGATAGTGTCGGTTTATAGGAATGATCGGTTTTTGTTCCGCACTCTAAACCGAAAATAGAGTTTGGTTTATAAGGGGCGTTGTTTTCGGTCAACGGTTTTCAAACAAAGTTGACTGTATGTCACAGTACTGTAGAGTAACAATACAATTTCTAAAACAGGTAGTTCCCAATAAAGTGAAGTCCCCACAACAATCGGGCGAATGTAAAAAACCGAGACGCACGGGGGCCGGGACCAACGTGTTTTCTGGGTCGACTCACACCAATCGCACATATGGCCGAACTAGAAGTGTCGGTATAAATCGAGGCTTGCACGAAGGCAACACGACAACACGGCTTTTTCGGTTTTAACGAGGTTTGGGTTTAGTTATCGAGGGGCTTTAATCAATGTAGTTTTTTTTTATTTGTGGAGTTATGCATATGATGATATACTATGTACAGTTAAGGTAGGACGGACTGGCTATATTGAGTGCTAATTTTTATATCCTAGAAGTTTTCTAAAATTTTTGCCTAACCAAAATTTACCTAAACCTAGCTTGGCGTTATTGACCCAGCCGATAACCTAAACCTTAAACTAAATTAACGCTAATCAATCTAAACACTAACGGGGGGCGGGAATCAACCCAAATTAATAACCTACCCCAACCTAACCAAATCTGAACTAACCTAACAAATCGTAAAACCTAACCTCCTAGCGGGGGGTTTTGGGGGGTTCACGGACACTTCGTCGGTCATCATTCGTAGGACGTCCAGGTTTCACTATGTTTCTGGACTCATCGAAATCCAATGAATTTCCCTTTAGCTCCAGACGACGGAATTTTTTTCAACCCCACCCTACCCTCAAAAGGACTATGTCGTTGCGACGCAATATGTTTGTACCCCCAGAAATATATCCTGCATTCCCCCCAGTCCCCAGCTTGTTTTTGTGGGGAGGAAGGGAGTATAGAAACAGGGGCAAACACTAGAATCATATAGACATAGACCGATACACTAAATAAATAATCGCCGCCCAGCGACTCACAACACACTTGCCTGTCACCTGTTACCACCAACCCCACACCACACCCCGCCGCCTGGCCAACCTGTTGCCCAGCCCATAACCACAACCACAACCCACCCACCTGCCTGCCACCCTGGTTGGGGGGCCACCCCCACCACACACCACCCACCTGCCTACCCCCTGTTCCCAGCCCCACCACACACCACCCTCCCTGCCAACTTTTCCCCACCCCCACCACACCCACCCCTGTCTTCACCTTTCCCACCCCCACCAACACCCCCCTGCCTGCCACCTGTTCCCAGCCCCACCACACACCACACCTGCCTGCCACCTGTTCCCAGCCCCACCACACACTACCATGAACTATGGAACATCAAAAAAGGACGTAAAATGACTACACAATTATCGCCGCAACGGAAACACTGTGCCAATGAGTGACGCTCATTCCACGGCCTCTTGCACTTATTTCGGTTATTAATATACATGTCCCTACTCTTGCAACAATATAATGATCACAAATTAGTATTCACTATCAGAACTTACCTATATAAGTAGTTAGATGATGCAATCAGCTACAGGAGACGGTGTTCCTTCCCGCTGAAATGTCTGGTAAATCTTCTGGTAAGCCGCTACTAGACACATTGACCACTCGTAGGTTACCAGGATATTTGCAATATCGTAAGTGTTTGCTGAATAGGGTCGTGCCATGTGCGTGGAGGTACGAGGAAATTTAGCAGAGTTTTACCTCTTAAATGGTTTGCTGAATCCATCCCTAGAGGACGATTACTTCCCCCGGCATCAATTAACACCTGCTCCTCCTGCTGTCCCGGCTAGCTGCGTGGACGTCCCTTGAAGGAACCGGACGATTGAGTGGACTTAGCACCGCAGACTTTACAAGATTTTTAGTGAGTACAACATATCTAACTGACACTACATAATATACTTAGATTTTAATTACGCCACTTGTTTTACACAATAATTAGTGGTGAAATTATAATATGTTTACATTCACTGCTATCTAGCCGTGTGAAATAGTTGTCAGTTCTTTAAGATGTTTTATATTTACCACTGTGAAATAGTTTCTTGTAATTCTCCATACTATTCGCTTCCCATATCACTCATTATATACATACATATATTCATCTCTTCTTTTCCTAATTGCCTTAAACGCACCGAGATGGGTGATAGCACTTTATTGTAATTAGAACAAAATAAATACTAATAATTTCACTTATAATTTATGGAATCTAAGGGAAAACCTAAGTCAGAACATGAGCGTGAATTATTCACTGAAGAATTTGCTAAACTTTGTGTAGAACAGACAATCTCAGCCTCTGACGTAGCAAGTCGTGACTGAGGGTGACGTTAAACCTTCGACAGAGGAAGAAACTCGTACATTAAGAAGTGGAAGTCACCACCTACGAGTTCCTCCAGTGTTAACTCAACCACATAACTCTACAGCCCTTAACTAACTTCAAATACTAATACAATGTGCCCCACTAACACATCCGATGCAGGTACTTCTGGCATCCCTGCCCAGACTCTTCCTCAGGCCGCTGGAGCTATTAAAATATTGCCCACAAGCGCCCAGCAATTCGCGAATTCTCGGGGTACTGATCCAAGCTATAGTGACAGGGAATATATTAGTCTTTGTGAGGATGTACATGAAGAAACTCCTTTGTAGTGATGAAGGAGATCAAATATCTTTCATCGTCACGCTAAGGCCGGTTCACGAGCTTCACATTTAATGCAAAGCCAGCGCTTTTATCAAGCCACAACAAAACAAAGATTATCAGGTTTTCGGTCAAACTTCCTTGAAACATTTGGGGACATGGAAAACACAGGCTGCGTAAATGGGTCATTAGCGGTAGAACTTTTGAACGGAGGCGCTGCCTCGAAGGAACCTTTTTGTGGTCAGGTAGACGCAAACATATTGTCTGCTGACTTTGTAAATTACTTTAAAAGAAATGGGTCGAGACTAACGGAGACACCATGCAGTTTACCCGATGTATGGCAAGTTTCTGGAGTTTTTTGTGTTACATGATCTTGCTAAAGGGGAAATGTCGACGGAGCGTTGCATTAAACTACACACCCGCTGGAAGAACTCCCCACGATTTTGTTCTTAAATTAAAAACAAAGTGGAGGAAAAGAATGGTGATGTAGTTAATGACTGCTTAGCGTTGCCGTGACGTTACACACCATTGATGAGACGGCTCCTGACTCATCCTACGCAGCCGTGACAGCGTCAGGAAAAGACTCTCCACTTGCACTACTGCTAGCGTGACGGACACTCCACTAAAAGTGTTTTATCGTGTCAGGAATCAGCGTTCAAAGCCAAGAAAAATAAACAATTATCGTGACGCCAGTGGTACTTACAAG
>JACEEZ010002158.1:24639-41567 GCA_016584305.1 Chionoecetes opilio
CCGCCACGTGGTCGTTCTGTCACCTAACACTACCTACATCCACCTTTCATCCCATCCATGAAACCTATCCAGCCCCTCTTTAAGCTCCCTAAGACTCGCACTAACTACCTGTCTACTGAGACCATTCATTCATTTCACCACCCTATTTGTGAACAAATTTTTCCCATTC
Organism: Chionoecetes opilio; assembly: GCA_016584305.1. Classification (NCBI taxonomy): domain Eukaryota; kingdom Metazoa; phylum Arthropoda; class Malacostraca; order Decapoda; family Majidae; genus Chionoecetes; species Chionoecetes opilio. The sequence goes on from JACEEZ010002158.1 coordinate 24,809, forward strand.
CTTTCTAAATCTACGCTTTTCCAGCTTGAATCCGTTATTCTTGGTCTACCTGGTTAAAAGCCGTAAGAACCTTTTCCTACCTCGCCTTTATTAAATCCCTTATCCCATTAAAAACTTCTATAAATCACCCCTTACTCTGCTGTTCCGAGTAAGTGTAATTTTAATAACTTCAATATCTTCTCAAAAACTAATGTTACGATGCTTTGTATCCATTTTGTCATCCTTTCTGACTGTTCCTAACAAGGCTATATCATCCTGTAAATGGCGACCAAAACTGGACACCGCCCTAGTCTAGGTGAGGCCTGACTAGAGCCAGATAAGTCTTTAGAATAACTTCCGCACTTCTACTTTTAACACTTCTGGTAAGAATCCTAATACTCTATTAGCTCTATTTCTGGCCTTAACTACATTGGTTCCTAGGTCGGAGGTCTGGGCTCACCCTCACTCCAAGATCTTTTTCACCTTTTGATCTTTTCAGCACTACATTGCTATGGTGTATCTATTACCAGGATTGTTTTTTTCTACCAACATATAACGCTGCACTTATCAATATTTAAATTCCCATCTGGCATCTGACTGCCCACTCGTTAAGTTATCTAAGTTCTCCTGCAATATGTTTTACATCAGATGGATCAAGTATCCTACTACATTAGTATCATCATCAAAACGTGCGATATCACTTCACTAATCCCACTATGCAACGTCGTTGATGTAAATAAAAAAATAGTAATGGACCCAAAACAGCCCCTTGTGTAACTCCACTGTCACTAGTCCCACATTCAATTTAGAGCCATTAATTGTAACCCTTTGTTGGCCTATTACTTAGTCAAGCTCTGATCCAATGAAGAACCTTCCCATCTATCCATGAGCCTTAACCTTATTAAGAGTCGCTCGTGTGGACTTTGTCAAATGCCTACTAAAGTCCAGATATATTATATATAATCCTTATCATATCTGCCGTCTCATAAACTTTCCTATAAAAACTCAATTTAATGGTGGAGACATGACCTACTTTGGTGAATCCATGTAGTGAATCATTGAATCAAACTATGTTTATCAGTGTCCTAATGTTTTTTGCTATTATATATCCAATAAATTTACCCACCACGACGTTAGCCGTACGGGTCGATAATTTGACTATAGTCATCTGTCTCACTTCTGAAATATTTTATTTATTTATTTTTTTTCATTTTTTTCATTTTTGTGCCTTATGCCGCCTGTAGGCAGTGGTGACCCAGGGCTCGGATGGTAGGCTCTGGAGGTTCACTTGAGCGGCTGGGATGGTTGGGCCTCGCCCGTGGTTGGGCCGCCGGCAGGATTCTTTTAGGCCGGGTTCACACGAGACACTTTTTAATGCGTCGTGGCCGCCACAAAAAAATGGTTCAAAATAGAACACACGCATCTCTATGGCTGGCCATGCACACGGGCACTTTTTGTGGCGACCACAAAATAGTGGCGAGTCGTGGAGGGCACGATCCATTTTTCCGACCACCCACCATTGTGGCCGGCCACCGTGGCCAACGATAGAAACCGTGTTCAAATGGCAGCATCACACGAGCCACTTTTGGTTGCCACACCCTGCCACCCGCTGCTTTCTCTTCTGATTTGTCCGTCACAGAGTCAACTAGTGTGCAAGTGAAAATCACTGCGCGCCCGAAAGGGAATGTTAACGTATGACGTACCATGTTATACATAACAAAATAATGTTGAATATCCAACACTTTACATTGTAGTTAGTATTTCGTTGCGTATCCCTTCCTCTTGATGACCTTTGAAGGCGACGTAGTACACTGTCAGCAAGACAATTTGCACTTTTACGGTAAGCTTCAGTCCTTTAGCCTTGCAAATTTCCTTATTATCTGATCCCAGCCTTGGTAAAGCTCAATGGATGCTTGAATCGTTGGCTATCCGTATGTTTCCCACCCATTATGTAATCCAGCAAAAACAGGCAAAAACACGGGATTTGTAGGGGATAGTTGGTGGCGTATGGATATCAAAATATCGATACTTTCGAATTAAACCACCTTTGTATCGAAAGTATGATACTTTTTTCCTTGATATCGAAGTATTATGAGTACTCAAGAAGCATACGCAAAATATTGTGAAAATATACGAGATGTATAAAAAAATGTAACATACCAAATACATTTTTCTACGCCAGGCAACTCCCTAAGGAGTAGTGTTTTTGTGTGTGCGGCGGTAATTTCAAAATGGTGGGTATGGTTGACTTTTGCTACGATACTGAAACATACCGTTTGGTAAAGTGGACCAAGAATTACTGAACCTATCATATTTTCGTTTTGTTTGTGGGGGGGCTTATGCGGACCTTGTGTATTGATGTACATTCATGGAGAGAGATGAGTATATGAGCTGCCGCCTGAACTTGCGCCATATGGACTGCAGACACGGACGTGTTAACTAAACATATTTTATATTTTTTTAACAGGTAGTTACTCATAATAACCGATACTTCAAGCAAAGTAGTTGGTATCGGTTGAATCCAAAGTACTGGTGATCCATGATGACACGGCCTCATCAGTGCGCCGCAACCCGAAGTGCTCGTGTGTAAGGGCATCTACTCAACACTTTTCGTGGCGACCATTTTTGTTGCGGGCACTTTGTGGCGGGCCACTGCACCATTAAAAAGTGTCTCGTGGCTGTGGAACCCGGCTATAGTGACGCCGTGATTTAGAGGCTCATGCCGCCCCGTGTGTCCTCCGATGCACTCGCAATCGAATGTAGAGTTGATAGGCAGGGCAGTGGTTGTTCTTAGTACCACTCGAGGGTGCAGAAAGGTTTTGTTTTCTTCGGGATCGAACTCCGGTCACCGAGAAAGCCAGTCGGAGACGCTAAACCACTCCGCTACCGGCCTCCCTAAATATGGGAACAACATTTTCCATTTCCTCCACTAATAATGGCACATCGACTATCTCAAACGATTTCCTAAAATGTGCACTAACGACTCCTTAACAAACTCCTGCATTCCTTAATTGCCCCACGCTGTGGGGAGGTCACCTTGTCGTGGTGGCGGGGCTTGAAGCGTGGTCGAGGGCGCCACCTTACTCTGGCGCCTGCCTGCCATTGTTAGGTTTTGTGGCCGTCGGCCTCGTGGACCAAGCGCTCCCCTTCGTCACTGGGAGGTGAGCCTTCCGGTGATGTCGCCTTTATACTTCCTCCCCCTGTCTATCCGTTCTTAGGGCGATTCTAGGCCCGGTAAGACCCTTCTCTTCGTCGTACGCTTCTTCTTCATTTTCATAACTTCACGCCTCCGCTCCCCACGTGTTTGCCGTGCGTGGGTCCGTATATTCCCCGCGCGGACCCTCTATCTGGTAGGTGAGTCCACAGTGGGGCAGGTTGTAGTTCCCTTCGGTGGGCAACACGCCTCCTTTGAGTAGGGGGTTGGGGTAAGACGGGAGGTCCAGTGTGGCCCCGCTGGATCAATCGGCGTCATGCTTTGGCTTAGGGCCCCAAAAGCGGAGGTTGCCTGGTGGGCACCGCATCTGTCCCAGAGGCTGCCACCCACACACTAGGCCAAAACGAAAGCGTATACTTCCCCGCTACCCCTGGAGCTGTTGGGTGAGATCCTTCACCAACGACAAGCTTCCCTGTGGCTCCGTGGTGGGTGGGGGGCGTGGGGAAGTGAAGTAATTTTGTTATGTATCAACCTAAAAATTTACCCGGCTGCTCTCTCCCTGACGTCCGCTTGTCCTCGACCATCTCCCATTGATCCTCTCACATTGCCATCTGGCGCCTTGCAGGCCCGACGTGGCTACGAAGCGGGCAGGCCGCCCCTTCCTCCTTAGATCCCCGGTTCTGGCGGTCCCACTTAAAGGGACGCAGACAGGGGATTGAGAGACGAGCAGGCCCTAGGGGTACTTCTACGTTGGACACATGCTTCGTCCAACGGTGTCCCATGGCTTGACTTACAGAGCATACATGATATTTCAAGGCTTATGGTGTGTTCGCGCATCTGACTTATTTATGATGGACAATGGACGAACAAATAGTGCTAACATAAATTTTGCTGCAGGCAGATGATGCTTCCTCTGCTTATGAGAAGCCACAAAGATGGAAATGGAGCGAAGACATACAGAGCCCGAACATCATTTCCCTCTGCTAAATGTGGAGGACGGCCCTGATGAATACATCACCAACACTTTTGAGGAAACTAACAACATCTACTCACCCTGTCAGCCATTGCCTACCCGCTCTTGGTACGGGCTATTATAAGGAAAGTGGTGGCAAACTTTTTCCTGCCGCGCGGTTATTTAGGAACAGAAATTGGAAAATGATCCCGGAAAGACACTGAAAAAGTATGCAGGGGGGTTCAATCCGAGCAAGGACCTTACTCAGACTCGGATGCTCTTCCACATGCCCATCACCGATTGACAGCATTTTTGATACCATCAAGCCTCATCCAAAGTCAAATACCCAGCAAAGGCGTAGTCTACAAAACTACGGACTTTTTGGTTTTTGGAGGCAAGGAAAAAAAACTAAACATGTGCCCGGAAAAAGTTCACAGTCTATAAGGCAGAGGAAGCAAAAACAGATCATGATAACTTATATGGATCAAGTCTAGACCCGATTCCATCAGGATCAGTCCCAGCCTCTAAATATAAAAGCCTTTATCGGCCAGCCCTATGCAGTGTAATGAGTGCTACAGCTTTGGGCACCGGCCAAAAAAAAATTGTAAAATCCCCTCCTCGCTGTGGTTCCGATGCTCGCGTTGGGTTCCCATGCCACAGCTGACTGTACCGTCAACTCTACTGCTTCCCACTGCCGTGTAGATCACCACCGAATTCCCGACAGTGTGGGACTTACAATTAGAAGAAGACATCCTTTATTTGGCCAACTCCCAATTTATCAGTCTTGGGCGCGCCCAGAAGAGAACTTTCCCACAGACAAGCAGGGCGGGGCGAGGGAAGCAGGCACCTACGCATCCGCGTTCGCTGCTGCCTTTTTCTAAGACGCCTAATTCAGCTCGCTGCAGTTCCACCCAACCACATTCTCGTATACCCTAATCCATCCATGCCAGTGAAGAATAAGTCCTCGCTATGACCTGTGATCCTCGTGGACGTCTGCTGACTCTTCTCATAATGAGCCTCCAACCACTCTCGTGTAGTGCATTCCGCACACGGGAAAAAATTACAATAGTGACTCCTCCTCAAGAGGCTCCCAAAAACTCATCTAATAAGGAGTCTCAGACGCGACTCGCAGTTCCAATGAGTCCTTAGGTTCAGTGGGCGTCCCTTCCGGCTAAAATATCCAATTCCTGAGCAGGACGGGACAGGACTTGCGTAAAGTACAACTCTGATAGGTGTGGGAGTACTGACGTGACTCCTAATATCAATGCCCTCGTTACCACCCCTGCAGCGGCTAGCGAACAGCTCTACATCACGCTGATGGCAAAGGTGTCTACAACATAGGGACACACAAGCAGATTGATAGCCATGCTGATAAGGCAATCTTCAAGACCCTCGTTTTTTCGGGGGGGGGGGAAGCTATCAGTAAACTAGAGTGTTAGTAAATCATCTGTCAGTAAATCGGCATTCTGGTGGGACATACGGTGATATCTACTACTGCCCGCGGGTCTGTATGAGAACCCGATTTTCACCGCCGGATATACCAAACGCCAACCGACATTGGGAATGTAAGGAAAGTAGTTTACCATCTTCTACAACACAGAAAAAAGATGTAGTGCTTTCAAATAGCGCAGCGTCTCAAGCCGTAAGGCTTCTACGCATCAATTCACGCACGAAAGAAACATCTTCAATCCTCCAATGGAAATCGTGGATTACGTGCAAGTTGGAAGAACTTGGTCCTTCTCATCATCAAGTGGACCCAGAAATATCTGTTTACAATAAACAATGATAGGGCCAGGAAGGTGTCTCTGCACGACAGTTTTTAGACCTGCCACACACAACCTCCAGCAGGTGGTTGGCTTTGGTGTTGGTTGTGGCCCTACCATCGTCGGGATGTCCCCTTAACTGTCATTCCCGCTGTAATCCACCCTTGCAGGCTGTAGCAGGCGTATCATCTGCACAAGGACCTACACTGTCCTGCTCAATATAACTACCGCCAAATGACGACATACTCTCAAATGATCTTGGGATCTTATCCGCCAGTTCCCCGTCCATTTTTCTCCTTTGAGGGACATGAATGGCGCATTTTCTGTGGGGAGATTCAACAGAAATCGTCGCGGTGATTCTCTCGTAACTCTTATAGAAGGCAACAACTTTAAATTATATGAAACACGGAGAACCAACACCATTTCCATTCGCAGACGGGAACATTGACTGCTATTGACCCTAGCACTCGCAGTCCACAGGTTCGCACTCGGCTTCTCTGGGAGGTGGCGATTCTCTTTGGGGAAATGACCATTATTCCCATACTACTTAAAGCAGTGTCCTCGTCCCCTCTCCCGCTGTCTCCAAAAATGGTGCCCTCGCGTGCCGACTGGGAGGGCTTCAAAAGGCTTGTGTTTTTGAACATTCATATAGATGACTTTCCAACAATAGATGAAGGCCGTACATACTTTGTGTCTCGAACCATTTTGCCAGCCTCGCCTGAGCATCCCCCGCACATCTGCGATCCTTATCTCGCCGACCTGTCGTGGTGGACCCAGGACTGTTACGGCAGCGAGGAGTCACTTTCTCCCGCCGTGCTGAGACGCATACATCTCGCGGCCAACTTCAGGTCGACTAAAAATGTCTTTTCAAGGTCAAGAGCTAGATACCGACGGTTAATGAAAAGGCGCGTCTCCTTCTTGAACGGGAGCGCTATATAGGTAACGATCTGTGCATCTACCCCGGTGTCCAAGGTTTAGGCAAAGAGTGAGGAAAATGAAGGGAAGTTTATCCCATCCTCCCTCCCCAGTTCTATCGATTAATGATGACTTGTGGAGATCCATGGACTGTAGCAGAGGAATTGCTTCCCATTTGTGTCAGTGACGCAGCCAGACCTTGCGTCTCCAGTGCTAGGACAGACTTCGACAAAAGAACAGGAGGCATAGATTTTTCATCCAGAGGCTGGGAATCTTACAATGTTCTTTTACACTCGTGAGCTATGAAAGGCCATGAGGTTTGCGCTGACACTTTCCCCAGGCAAGATGATTTACCAATACGATGCTCTGTCATCTAGAGATTGAGCTCTAGATTTTTGTTTTGCATCTCTGCTAGGATCTGGATTGAAGGCAACCTTCCCAAGTAGCTGGGGCGTGGCGTGGTGATCCCCGATCCCTAAGCCTGGGAAGGGGACCACTCACTACCGACGAATTTCCGGTCCATATCCATAATTCATGTGTATGTAAGTTATTCTTAAAAATGGTAAATAGTTCGAATTGTATGGTTTTCTTAAACGGGGAAACTTGTTCTCTCGTTTGCCCCCCCCCAGGGTGGATTCCGTAAGCATTACTCTACTACGGAAGTGCTTCTTTCCTTAGCTGTCATCCCATATGCGGCGCATTCGCCTCTCGACAACCACCATGTGACCAATTTTTCGACCTTGAAAAGGCTACGACCCGGCTTGGAGACACGGTATATTGCAATCTCTGTATTAGAGTTTTTTTGGCAGAGGTCGTTTGCCTGTGTTCCTCCAGAGTTTCTAGCCAACCGGGTCTTAGAGTTCGAGTTGCAATATACTGTCTTCTGAACACCCGCTTCCAGGGGCACATCCCCAGGTAGCGTCATGATGTAGCTCTGTTCGCTGTGGCCATCAATGGTATTGTTGATTGTACTGCCAGAGGGGATTGTAGAATTATACGTGGATGATTTATCAATTCTTTGCTGCTTTCAGGATGGCGGTTACAGAGAGAAGACTTCAAACTTGTATTGATAAAGTTTGTGAATGGACGACGAATCGAGGCTTCAGGTTTCTCCAACGAGGCTGTAGCGGTTCATTTTGCAGAAACCCGTGGGATATCCCGGAACCAGACATGTATCTTTACGATAAGAGAAACCATGTCGGGAATAGACCCGGTTGTTATGACTCATTTTGACAATAGACTGACTTGGGTACATCACCTTCGTTCTCTCAAGACTGACGTCTCCGCGACCATGGATCTACTGAAAGTCGTCTACGACACCAGCTGGGGGGCGATCGCGCTACACTCCTCTATCTGCACGCTCACTTATCTTTGACGCTGAAATAGATGTGAAGTGTACTCCTCGGCCACACCCACCGGACTGCGGATGCGGATCGCGTAATCATGCTTGGTGTCCGTCTGGCAAACAGGTGTTCAGCCGTCTGCGTTCAGGTCGTCTACCATCCAAGTCTATTGGTGGAGGCTGGCGTCCCCCATTTTTTAAGATCTTTTTCAACGCCAGTCCCTCATGTTAAGAGTTGGTATCGCTCCAACGCCTCCCTGACTCAATTTAGCTTGCCGGCAGTGACTGTGTCTTGTGATTCAGGATCGCAACTTTACCATGGGCGAAGAAGCTTACCAAAGACCCTGGTTCCGATTGACAGTATTATGGAGACGCTACCTTCCCTGCTTACGGATCTGCCCGTATAGGCCTACGACAGTCGGTCCATGGCTTCTCCCAGAAGTGTCCTTTTGCAAAAGCCTTCCGCTCTCAAAGGGTCTTACCTCCTCAGGACTGAGCGTGCCAAGGTTTTAGACAAATTGCACACATCAGAGATCGGTCCTGTCTTACTGATGGTTCCAAATCAGACGAAGGAGTTGGATACGGTGTCGTATGTCCCATCGTTAAACAAAGGCGTCGTTCCAGGTTTCATCTGTTTTACGCCTCTGAAATAAGTGATATTTTATATGCTCCTCATGGCTCATTCGTACTCTTCGAATGTCGCTTGTACAATTTTTAGTGATTCTTGTAGTGCTCTTCATATCACTGTGTAATTTTAACTCTCTCATCCGCTGGTACAATGCCATCCTGGAATGCTTTATCTGCGCTCAAGAGCGAGGACCAGGACGGTCAGCTTTTGTGTGGGAACCGGCACAGGTAGGGAGTTGCCCGGTAATGAAGAAGCTGATCCCTTGGCAAAAACGCAAGCTAGAAGGGGACCAGCTCTATAACTTTTTGCAGTGCGGCTCGGCCCTGCGTGGGCAATCCAAGAATTTCACAACAGTTGGCAGAACGTTGGTTTGCTATGGGGAAAAAAAAACTGCGCACCATCGCCAAAGATCGGGATGGAGCTACTGCGGTCCCCCCCGGAGAGGGAGATGCCTGGCACGTTTGGTTTGGGTCACACTCTATATATTGGGTTCCCCCGGAGGGGGCCCCCCCTTACTGTGAGATTGTTTGGCCCCTAAATGTGCGGCCTTGCTGGTCGAGTGCCCCATCTTGGGGACTACGGTGCAATTTTTTCCCCCGGGTCGCGGGTCGGCGGGTTACCGTCCTCCGGGCTTGGGAGAGAGGTTTTTCTCTCGGGATATGAAATCCATACTTTATTGAGGGGTGGCCTTCTCAACAAGTTATGATTTTTTTTATATTCACTTTTATTTTTTTATGGACCTTGTTCTTTTATGTATTCGTTTTTTTAAATATTTTTTTTCTATTTTTAAATTTTATTTTTTTTTTTTTTACTTTTCATTATTTTTAGCAAGCAGGCGCAAAACCCCGCGTTGCGGGCCAAAACAAAATTCAATCAATCAACCTTTAATACCGGGGATACTTTTCATTGGTCCGGCGTTTTAAAATTCTTTTTTTTATCTATCCCTCTTCCACCATTCCCTAGATCACAAATTTTTGAGTTTCCCTCCGCTTCCTTTTGAACACTGTTCACTGTCAGGTATGTCTGTGTATCCCCCCTCCAAAAAAACATTTAGGAAAAAATCATTTAAATTTTTACACTATCTCACCCGATTTAAGACCTCACCCTGTCCGACCTAAGGGCCCCAAAAATTCCCTTGTCTGGGTTTATATACCTGAAAAACCCCCTTTTTGGGGCACTTTTGCCTGTCCGTACTCTAACTCAAAATTTTTCTTAGAATGGGTTTAATTTTCATTTCCCTTCCCATCACTTATACTGTTTTTGTTTACCAACCCTGCCTTGAACCTTAAATAAATGTTTTTTTACTCCAGGTTGTTTTTTTTATTTAGTGGTCATCCTTTTGGATCACTCTTTTGGACCTTTTTCCCCTATAAGGAAAAATTTCTTTTGTCCGCAATTATATTCGTTACAAATGATTTTTTTCCCCCCCCCCGCCCCTTCCAGTCCCGAAACTTCCCCCCCCCTTCCCATGTCTAACCGCTCTAATTACCCCCTCACCCCGACCTTATTTCCCATGTCAACCGCTCTAATTACCCCTCACCCCCGCCCTTTCATTTCCCAATCCCCCACTTAATTCCCCCAGGTCCCTTCCAAACCCTTCAAAATTTGGGCCCTTTTTCCCAGCTGTACCGCCCTGCCCCTTCCCCGGGGAAAAATTTTCTCCCTCCATCCACACCTTTTTTAATACCCCGGTGTTTTTTTAATCGCATAATTGGCCTTTCTAAATTAGGTTTTTAGTTTATGGATTTAAATTTTTCAACCCCCTTTTTAAAGCAAAATTGATTCATAATGGGCCGCTATTTTTAATTTTCCCCCGCACCCCAATCTGTAACAAATCGTCTCTTTTTGCGAAATAGATCTAGAAATTTTCCTCTGTAGGCCCCCTTGATTGTTTGACTTAAGAATTTATACGGGTTTATATTTAACAATTCCCTGGTCGTATAACCTATGTTTAAATCCCAGTCTATATTCCTAAATTAAATCTTCACACCCCCTAGTGATTATTTTGCGGGCCGTTTTTTTTTTTCCCATATGGGGAGCTGAACCTTTTCACATAAATTTGGGGGGGCTATACGTACACTACCCCCAGAACTTTTTCATTTCCCTTGTTACCTCCCCCTATAGACTCCATGTGGCATCTGCTTTTTAACATTAAATTAACACAACATGAAAATGATCTTTTGCTAAACGCAACCCTCCCCCCGTCTGCCTACTCTGTCCTTGTGAAAAATTTTCCCCAGCTACCGATTTGGGAAAAATACCTTTCCTGACATATAACCATGTTTTTTAATGCTTTTATATCAAAATCCTCTACATATTTTTCCCCTTCAGAAATTATTGTTTAAAATACCTACAGTTTGTATAGTACCCCTTAAGCAATCCTTTTTTTTCCTTTTCCTTTTATCTTTAACAAAAACCCCTCCCCTCTCTTTTTAGAATCCTTTAGTTCCCGCCTTCTAAAAACTCCCCCAGGTGATTTTCCCTTTGCCCCTTTCCCAGTGTTAACCCCCGGTTCTCATTTTAAAAGAACCCTGCTGCATCTCCCCTTTTAAAGGGGGATTCAGAAAGATCGAACCCCTTTCCCAAAAAGGACCCCGTCCCTGCGGAGAGGGGGTTATGCCGAAAAAGGGGGTCCAGCTGCCGACAAACCCCAACCAGGCTTTGCAATAAAGGCCAGCCGGAAATTCAAAGCAATACCCCCGGGATCCACAAGCGTAACAAAGGTTTTGGAAGGACACCACACACCACAGGGAACCCCCCCCTGTCCCAAAACTTTACCTACAGCTTCCTTGGACCGCCGTAGCAATTCCTCACTTCTTACACACTCAACATCTTTTCCCCCACGTTCGGGCAGCGATGGCTTTTCCCTTGGTCGATGCACTCAATATTTGTCCAAAACAAAACCCTACCCCCTTTCCCGGGAACCCCCCGACTTCATGCGCATCCTTCTCGTACAAAAACCTGCGTCGAATGCCAACCCTACCGTCAAAAACAACCAAATTTTATTTTGGGTAATGTGACGTCTCCCTTTCCTTTACCCCCGTATCCTCCCCTGCAGCCCCCGAGAATCCCGAAATGGGTTCGTGACACAAAGGTCATTGTTTCCCTTTTATTCCGGGGGGGCGGGTTCCATGATAACTACCTACCAAAACCAATCCCTGGACTTATAGGAACCTTGTAGTCGCCCGAGTCACATCCCCCTTTGGTCCCCTTCCGGGTCCCCCCTCGATATGCCCTCCACCCCTCCAGGACTTACCCCCACATTTAAGAAACGTATCTAATTTCGCTTTTAACCACGTTTTCACATCTTTTCATTTCATTGCAAAGCTCTTTTTAGGTTTTCGATCGCCCCCAGGTGTCTTAAGCCCCACCCCACCCCCTTTCCTACACTCCCCCTCGCCCCTTTCCCCTCCCTTTACCACACTAGTTTTTCCCCTCACCCTCTTCACTCCCCTACCACACTAACACTCCACCACAGCAAAGCACACAACACCATTCTCTCTCCGCCTCTATAAAAACATCTCCTTCGAGACGTACCCATTTAACCCGAGGCTAAACCAACACAACCCACCCCTTGGAGCCCTCAGGTCGAGACCCTCGTGGCGAAAAGGAAATACCATATTTCCTCCAGACAGCAAAACCCTTTTTACGATATTGCTTCCGTTTCTCAAAATGGGAAACATTTTTTCCCAGGCCGGGGAAAAAGGCGGCGCATCGGGGGGGGAATCCGCGGTCATTCAAAAACGGGCCGGGTTAGAAGAAAATTTTCTAGAAAAAAATTTGCAGTGGTGTCAGATGAGGTATTAAAATTTATATGCACCTTTTTTTTCCCGTTTGCGTAAGCAAAAATAAGGGCTTTGCCAAAAAAGAGGGAGGTTTAAAGGGCATTTTTGCTGTGGATACTGGGCCGCCGTCAATGTGCGTCAAAAAGGCTTACCTTCATAAAAGTGCGTCGGTGGAAGCCGATGCTTTTGCGCCCCAATGACTTATATTTAAGGTGTTACTAGCGAGCCCTTCAATTTTTAGGTATTGTTCGCCTGCCCATCACTTTGGGAATAAGCACATTATTATGCCTTGGATTTTATGTAGCGTCCGGTTCCCTTGCCCACGGAGGGTTTTTAGGATTGCATCGCTCAAATCCAACCCTATGGTAATTTATCCCGACGTTGGGCGACAGATTCCAAAGGGAAAAGGCTTTAAGGCGATGAATCAACCCTGAGCCTTGCTTCCGGGGGGGAATGAATCGCATAGGGAAGGGAGGTACTTTTCCACTTAGATGAAGCCCGTACCCGTCTTTAGATTTCCCGCCCCGGGTCTGTTCTTTTAAAATAAAAGATGTCACATAAGTAAAATTTTACACAAAAGATCCCAACGCGAATGGAAAATTTTTATGCCCCGGTATTAGGGAACCACGAAATTCCCCCCCGTGTGGGCCCGCCTTCCCCTGTCAGTCCCCAAAACTACCGAGGGGTGACATCTGCCCTTTAAAAGGGCCCCCTCTGAAAAAAACTGTTGTAGAATCAACTGAGCACGGTTTGTGAGGGGCATAAGACTGTCGCCCTTGTGGTAATACCACTGGCGGTCCGATAAATTAAAAAAGGGGGCCTCTTAAAGTAAAGCATTAGCTTAGACGGCGATTGTGCCGAACCCTTTTGGAACTCCCACTGTTTGTATTTTTCAGTATCAAAATTCACCGAAAACAAGCGGGTCCTTACAAACCTTGATAACTTTTCCTGTAGTGGACTATCCATTAAAACCTCATTTAGGGCTTTAAAGCAATACCGTTTTTTTTTGCATGCCCGGAGAGTTTTTGGGGTTTCGACCGAACAACACACACATAAATTAAAACTGATTTCCAAGCCCATCTATATTCCACCTTTGAATTCTCACAGTCAAGGAAATAGTCGATAATAAATAAAAGGGATAGGGGAAAAGGGGTAATAAGAAATTCACGTCACCCTGGAATCGCCCCATTATCGTTTTCCCAAAAAAAGGGCGGGGAAATTCAGACCGTAATTGATTTTAGGGGGTAAATGAAGAATGGGACGAAGGTACCCTCTCCCCCGTTTTAAATATGTTTATGTCTTTAGGGCAGGGGAATAAAATTTTTTGTAGCCCTTGGGCCTTCTAAGCGGTTACTGGGAAATACCCTGGTCCGGTCGGGAAAAAAACTGCCTTTAGCCTCCCAGGGATATTTTATGGCTTAGAAGCCTTTGTGGTTTAAACAGCCCCACCTTTTTAGAGGATGATAAAAACCTATTTTCTGAATCTATGAAAAAAATGTTATGCAACTTGAGATGTGATAATTTTTTAAAAAAGATCCTCCATTTTGCCACTTTAGAAGCTGTACTTTTCAACTTAAAAAAGCAGTCTAAACTAAATTTACGAAATGTGAATTTTTTAAAAACAAATTTCTTCTTAGGGCATTATCGACGAGGACGGAATGCACAAAATGAATGGAAAATCAAAGCAATTCAAAACTTTCAAAAACCCCAAGTGCAAACAGTGTCCGTTCTTTTATTAGATTGTTGGGTATTTTCGGGATTTATTTAAAAATTTTTCGGCCACGGCATCACCTTTTTTAACGTTGTTTAAAAAAAGGATTACCGGTTTTTTTGGAAGCCACAAGACAAAAGTTACTGATTTAAATTTGCCCCAACAACGTACCTTTTGGGGTTTCAGATTATAAGGCCCCTTTCTCATTTATAGGGGTGGGTCCGCCCCCGGGCCCTTGGAGGTTTTAATGCAACCTGACGCAACGATAAAAAAACGGCTTTTAAAGCGAGTAGAAATTTAATGCCTGCGATCAAATTAATTGTCTTCATCAGGAGACGCTCGTGTTTCTGGGCCTCAAAATTTTAGGGAAATTTTCTTTGGGAGATTAAAAATATATTACAAATCCCCCGCAGCCGTCCGAACTATTTAAGGGAAGAAACCTTACCGGGGACTGCGCGTGGTACCTAAAACTACAAGATTTAAACCAACGTTTAAATACGGCGGGAGCCAATGTAGTGGCTGACGCCCTGTCTAGGGAATGTACCATAGGATCCGTGGGGGGAAAAGACCCCTTTTTCAAATTAGCCATTCAGAATTAGCCCAAGCCCAGGTCAACATTTCGTGTGAAAAAAGGATAAGCCTGGAAACAGGTGATGAAACAATTACCAAAATTTCCCATTCCTTTTTCACAAATTTTTTTTCATTAGACAGAGTCTTTTTAGTTTTTTTTGGGCCCCATAAAACAGATCCCGTGGCCAATTTGTGAACCGGTCTATGTCCGGGGTATTAAAGTAATTCATAGCGGTTTTTGCCGGTCACCAGGGAAGGACGAACCCCTTTCTGCGGCCCGAGAAGTATTTTTTTTGGGGGGCCCGGTGTGGACATAGACGGATGTGGCTAGGGTTTTTGAAATGCGCCCAGCACAAAGGGACGGTGCCCAAGCCAGACCATTTTTGAAACCTCCCCGGAAAAACGTTTGGACGAGGGCTAGTTGCGGGGTATGGAGTAGCGCAAAGACCTACTTCAGCTTCCCCCAGCCCTCAGGGCCCAAATACCTCTTATTATGTGTGATCACTTTTCAGGTATTGTTATGGCCCAGTAAAGGATAAAACTGCCCGTGCGATTGCCCCGCCCTCATAGCTAACTATTTTCCATACTGACACCCCGAGTATTATTTAAATGAAATGGGCGGGTTTCGCAACGCATTCTAAATGAAATTTTTCGAATGTTTAAATAAGCAAACCTTTGTGGCAAGTATAAAAACCCCCCAGTACGGCCTTGTGGAGCGCACCCAAAAAGAAAATCCTAGAAATTTTTTGCCCGGTTTTTCGTGGGATACAGAACTTGGGGGATTGGTTACCACATGTGCACAGGCATAAATGGTAGCGTTTTCTAGTCAATGGGCAAAACCCCTTTTAAAAAGTTTTTGGGTGGAGAAAAGACCCCTAGATTGCATGGGAGCCCAAAAACCTGTTATAAATTGAGATTATGCTAAAAGCCCAAATTTCGGTTTTCTCAGACATCCATAAAGATGTAAAAAAACCCACTGCTTGTTACCAAAGCTGATGTTTCTCCCAACAAACAAAGCGTTATTTTTTGTTACGTCAAAAGGGTATTCTGTGATGGGCGAGTACCGAGAGAAACTCAAAAAATTTTCTCTTAAAAGGTGGGACCAAAAATTTTATTAGAACAATTTCAGGTCATAGTTTTAGATATTTTACCTTGGTTACAAACATTGGAAGTAGTACACATGACAGAAATTAAAGGACCCGGGGCAAAGCCGATTTAAACCTTTGTAGAAACGCAAGAGTTTTGTTAGTCAAAATGTGGGAACCCCAAAAAAAATGCTAACAAAAGGTTTTTTAACTTGGATATGGGGGATGAATAACCCCTCTTTTGGCTAATTTTTTTTTTACAGAATTTTAACCCTTGCCGAAAGGGGCAAAGCCGCCATCTGTAAAACCAACGGGGAAGACTCCGACCCCCCCGCCACAAACGGTTTTTTTCCCCCTCTTATCCTAATAAATTAAAAAGGGCAAAATTTTTTTTTCAAAAGTATGACTTGTATGCCATTACCATAAATTTCACAAAAAAGGCAGTAGTTTTTTTTGCAAAAAAAAAAAAACGTAAATTAGAAGAAAAAAAAAAAAAATTTTTCATGAAAACCCAACAGGCCCACCCCAAGCCCGTTGACAGTTTCTTGGGGTTTTAAATTTTAATGATAGGTAGCTATATGCTTAACAATAAACTAACACAAAAAGCTGCCCTGCATTGTTTTCATGTTTTTTTTTTTTCTTTACAAATATGAATATAAAAGGGACAAAAACGACTAAATAGCCTTTTTAAAAGGGAACAATTTTCACATTTAATTTTTGACATTTTTAAAAAAAAAAGGTCCAAAAAAAGTACAACTTACAATAATGAATGGGCAGTTGGTCGAAAGCTGGGGCAAGGCTCCTTTTATAACCCTACAGAACAAATTCAGAAGACCAAAGAAAATTTCTTTTCAAGAATACAAACAGGTAATTTT
>JACEEZ010002159.1:0-23257 GCA_016584305.1 Chionoecetes opilio
AACCATATCAGAGGAGACATTCCATAACTCGGCACATTGAAACTCGCAAGGGCCAGAGCCCCTATGTGCCGAGTTATAAGGCTTTTACTGTACCTGTATAATATACCTGTAAATACTTTCTTATAGAGGAAATACTTATGTGGATTTCTTGCTGTTTTGATCTAGATGTGGTAAGAAGGAGGAAATTTTCAAAGGCTCTTCCTGTTGTGTAGGCATATTTTTACCCTGGACTTTAGATCTGAACGAGATGAAGACATATTGTACTGACATTGTCTGTGTATTGCTCCATGCTTAGTGCTGGCTAGGAGGTACGTTTGAAGTTCAGGAGCCTGCTCATAAGGATTAGGATGGGATATAATATTGGTAAGTGACCGGCTTATCTCAATGTGTTGGTGCTGGGTTTGCTTCTTTTCATTATAACACTTTGGATATCGTTCCTTGTGAATTCTTACATCATTATGAATCTTATATCACTGTATTCATGTCAGTGTATTTGTGTGTTATTTGTATTGTTACAAATGGCCTGGCCTGCCAGTACTGGCGGACAAGGCAAGGGTCCTTCGATTGTACCTCTGGGGCCTCGCCGGTGGGGGTCCGAAGCACGGGTCAAGTTGCCACGTCCTTTCCTCCCATTGGCGCAGCAAATGGGGAGAAGCTATGTGGGGATCGCCTGCCAGAGCACGGGGCAGAGGAAGAAACACAGCTACGGCGGGTGGACAGGAGGCTCTCCCGCCCGGGATTACCATGACCGCTGCTCCCCGCAAAACCCGCCCTGAAAAGGCCCGCTTCCCCCCTCTGTGTTGAAGGGGGACGAGTGGCCCTGGTGGCACAGCGTGGCCTTGTTGTTTAGTGGCGGCGACTGCAGGTCAGGGTCACGGCTCATAGGGCGGAGCCCTGTGAGAGACTGTTGTGTTGACGGGCAGCCCGGTGTGAGAGTCTGTGTAGCGCAGCTACACAGTGTGTTGGGATGACGAGTGTGTTGGAAGGGAGAGACTGTGTGCGCGGGTGCATGTGGCGGTGTGTAGTGGTACACGGCTGAACAGTGGGCAAGCCTGTGTGCTGGGGTGAGCGTGTGTGTTCGTGGGCGAGCCTGTGTGTTCGTGGGCGTGCTGGGGCAGGAAGGGCGTGCACGTGTGAGAGACAGTGACTCCAGGGGGTTGGTGGTGGGCGTCTCGAGAGAGACAGTGACTCGTGGTTGGGATTGGATTGGCCTGCGTGCCTTACATGAGAGACAGTGACTTTGTACAGTGGATAATAGTAGGGAAAATAATCAAAGCCATGCAGAGCAGTAAAAGGATTTCCCTTCAGACCTTCCCGTCTCCTCCAAGGCCCCGAGCTGTTAGTTTGTGACGGAGTTGAGGGTGGTGGGTTGCCCCCTCCCCCTCCTTCGTTACAGTATTTTTAAAAAGAAAAATCTTACAGAAACAAGTAACCCATGTCAGCTGAGCAAAGGAAAGGCAATAAAGTACAGCTAGATGTCTAGTACAAACTAGATGCAGTTTCAATTCACCCAGTAAGGAATGAGTATAGGGCTCCTACAGTTTCAAGATTGTAAGAAGCTTTAAGATTTATGATTGTCTCAAGATTTTGCAAGGACGTCCCATTCAGAGTTTGGAGTTTCCAGATATTCCTGCTACAGTGTCTGCAAAAAGTCCTGGCTGGGCAAACGCTAAAAAAAGTTATTTGGGTGGGTTGGCGTTGCGTAGTGATTCCCTCCACAGCTCGCGTTTGATCGTACGTCTGGGACCGTCACAGGCTGCGAGAAGTGTATGGGCGATGACATGGCAGCATAAATGTCACACCAGTGCTCTCTGAGCTTCCACAGAAGGAAGAATGTAACACCCAGTTTTTCGTGGTGAATCCTCTATTTTCGCCCATAACTTTCTAGACGCAGTATCTTTCAACCCAAGGCACTAGGATGGCCCCGACCAACTTCTCCATAGAGGAAAAAGCACGAGTTTTAGCCTGGAAAGCTGATAATATCTCCACTCAAGAAATTGCAATGAGGACAGGGCGAGGAGAGAGGAATATCAGGCGTGGTGGCACCTCAAGACCTCCCACCTAACACTGTTCCATTACGTAAAATGGTTTTGTAACGCCAAAGAAGACTTGCAAGACCACAGATAGACTCCTGAAGCGAGAAGTATGAAGGACCCGTGGATCACTGCCAATGAACTCAAAATAAAACATCCATTATTGCTGGGAGAGGTTGCTGAACGGATGATACAACACAGATTGCAGAAGGACCTCAACATAGGGGGATAGGTGGGCGGCCAATAGTTTTTGTGGACACTGTACCACCAGGACGCTGTACTCAAATGGCCAATGCAACAGTTACATCAAAGGTGTTGTGCTGCACATAAAATTGAGTGGTTATTTAGGTTGAATGGAAAAGTATACTACAGGAGAACCTCATTTAACCGGCATTTAAAACAACGGCAGCCTTAAAACAACGGCACTAATTGTCCCAGACATTTTTTTTTTTTTTTCTTTTTCTCGGGCCACCAGCAGGAAGGACCACGGCTAGCTTGAGCTCGTCAGAGAAATCCTGTGAAAAAAAGAGAGGAGAGTGTTCGTGCTGCTGGCGTGCGACACGAGGACTGGCTTGTCCATCCTGACGAGGAGTGCGGGGTAGAAAGGGGCACTCAGCAGGATAACCCAGGCATTAATTAGGTATAATTATTTCAAAAACTGAGAAAATCGGCAGAAATTTAGTTCAAATTTGGCGGGGTACACAGGGTTGGCAACCCTTTCATCCCTCTCACTGGTAAACTCTGGAACTCTTCCTGTTTCTATTTTTACACTTTCCTATGATTACATCTTTTCAAAAGAAGAGTAACAAGATACCTCCCGAACTAAATTGGCTCACCCCTCTTTTTTTATTTTATTCTCTTACTGTCTTCTTTATAGGGACTGGCAACTAAGTGGGCTTTGTGTTACCCATTTTTGTCGTGCCCTTGGCCAGTTCCTTGTGATGTAAAAAAAAAAACAGATTGGGATTTGGCCGATTCCATAAGAGTAACTCTCAAAACAACGGCAAAATGAGTTATCGGCATGCGCTCCCCCCCGAGGGTGCCGGATAAACGAGGTTTTCCTGTATTGTACAATAAAGAGAGGAACTTGATTGGAGGAACCTTGACACCATAGGTACTAAGGCTGATTAATGACAAGGCGGCAAGAAGCCTTGACACAGGATGGTAAAAAAAAGGTCAAAGACTCCACAGAGTGGACTCACAGGTGGAGGCTGGCAACAGTGTTTTTTTTCTTTTTTTCTCTTTTTTCTTTTTTCTTTTCTTTTTACGTTGGAGCCTACAGCGCCTGTAGGCTGTGTATTTTTCCTAGAGGGCTCAGGTGGTTGATCTGCACATTCTGGAGGGTCGTGATGGTTGGCCCTCACCCGTGGTGGTGTAGGCTGGATTTTTTTATAGTGACACCTGTGATCTTTAGGTTAAGGTCCCGTTTTCTGTGATGGTCTGACCCTCAGCTTAGGCTCATGCTGCCATCTGGTGTTCCCTCCGCCGCACTTGTAGTCGCAATCGAAAGAACAGGAATTCTGCATGCGGGTTTCTTCGGCCACTCGACGATGGATTTTACAGTCGCTCCTTGGTGGGACTTGAACTCGGGACCTGTGGTCACCTACCAGGCTCTTGTCGACCGTGTTAAAGATTGCCAAAAGATTGCCCCCGGCAGGATTCGAACTCAGGACATCTAGCTCACCACTCCAAGACGCTAACCACTCGGCCACCCCTTCCCCCGTCTAATGTGTCAGGTCAGGGTTCCCATTCATCAAGTAAGGATTTCATTGTAAACAGTATTGGTTTAAATGGTGAAAATCAGGCAGCTCTTAGGGTTAAGGCAGTACGTTTGAAAATAGTGCAAAAACTAGAGGAGCGAAGTTTACGTAAAATAGCTTAGGGAAATTCTTGAAATCAACACTCAGATGCAAGAGACTATTTCTAGGGAACGTGTGTTCCTTGAAGACATAGTGGAAGTGGAATTTCTGGTGTACAGCCAAGATCAAGGTCTTACCATCTAAACCCTGATGCTAAAGTGTATTATTCCATCGCAGAAGCTACATATTCAGGTGGTATTAATATCGAAGCTAACCAAAATGAAAAACCTTGTGTAAATCCATGTCTTAAGATAATTATGTTACCTCACACCAATTTCTATTCTAACCTCAGGGTGATGTAAATAAACTTAACCCAGCTTCAAGTTTAACTCAAGACTCAATTAATGGAGATATTAATATCTTGTAATCTTAAAGATTTGATGCCAAGGCTAAGGTACAGAAGTTTAGTGGTGTGTCACTCAAACAGATAATTCATTAGATCATTTGAGAGCATTATAAATAGTAAGCTAACTGTTTTGGGGGTATTCAATCATACAGCTCTCCTAAACAGGGAGGAGTCAAAAGCTTTCGTTTCATCAACTCTTCTCTTCTGACTGACTGTCTTCAATCTTTAAATCACTACTGCAATGTTGCTTCTCTTGCTATCTTTTATCGTAATTTTCAAGCTCACTGCTTTTCTGAACTTGGTAACTGCATGCCTCCCTCCTGCAGCTCGCTGCACAAGACTTTCTATTCATTCTCATCCCTATTCCCGTAATCCACATCCACATCCCGTAATCCAGTGCCCATCCGGGCACTGGATTACAGGCAGTGGATGACGATCCTCCCATTGACGAAACCGCACCCTCTCTTGACGAAGTCAGAGAGGCTGTAGCAAAGTTGAGGGGTGGAAAGGCAGCTGGTGTCTGTAAAATCAGTGCGGAGCTCCTCAAAGCTGGGGGTGAGGCCATGATTCGCGGGTTGCATGCTGTTCTGACTGCCGTGTGGCAATCAGGTACCTTTCCTCCTGACTGGAAAAGGGGGGGCTGGTCGTCCCTATCTGGAAAGGAAAAGGGGACCGTCAGGACTGCAACAATTACCGCAGTATTACATGCTCAGCATGCCAGGCAAGGTGCTTGCCCATCTATTCCTGACACGGGTCCGCAGTCATCTGTTGAAGCATCAGAGACCTCAGCAGTCTGGGTTCATGCCTGGTAAGTCAACAACGGACTGTATCCTAGCGCTTCGTGTCCTGGTGAAACGCCAACGTGAGTTTCGACAGGGGATGCTTGCAGCCTATGTTGATCTCAAGAAGCATTTGACTCAGTGCATCGTGAGTCACTCTGGGACCTTCTGCGATTTCGTGGGATTCCTGCAAGGACTATTGTTTGATGACTGGTCTGTACTCTGGGACTGAGAGTATGTGAAGTGTGGGGGAGGTGTATCCAGCTTCTTTTTTGTGAATACAGGAGTGAGGCTAGGGTGCGTCCTTGCCCCATCACTTTTCAACACATGTATGGACTGGGTATTGGGTAAAGTTGTAGATCAAAGTGATTGTGGAGCATCCCTCGGCAACACCAAGATCACTTATCTTGTTTTGCCGGTGATGCAGTAACCTTTGCTGAGTCGCTGGAGGTCCTGGTGATGGCTCTCAAGGCGCTGCACGAGGAGGCAAACCCTTTTGGGGACTTGAGGTCTCCTGGCTTAAGACCAAGGTCCAGGTGTTGGAGGCTTACTAGACGAAACAGTACAGTCTGTTCATGCGTGTGGCGAGGACATTGAGATCTTGGAAAGCTTTACGTACCTTGTAGCGCAATCTATAATGACGGCGGATTGGCATATCCCACGGTGTTATGGATTCGCTCAGCAGGAGTATTTGGCGTTGTCGGTACCTGAGCAGGAGGACAAAGATCCGGATCTTCAAGTCTCTTGTGATCCCTGTCTTACTTTATGGTTGTGAGACATGGACACTAAATAGCGAATGAAGAGACGAATCAATGCCTTTGGCAATAAGTTGTCTTCGAGGAATCATGGGTTATCGCTGGGATGATTACGTGTCAAACCAGCGATTGCACCGTGAGACTGAATAGAGGCCTTTTACCTGCATACTGTGTATAGTCCGTCAGCACCAACTTTGGCTATATGGGGGCATGTGGCACGCTACCCTGAAACCGATTCTTCCCACCGGGTTGTATCTGTAAGAGGACAATCCAGCGTGGAGGAGGCCAAGGGGGCGCCCACAAGGCTCGTGGCTGGGGCAAGTTGATGTTTCTTGTCGAGAGTTACTTGGTGTGGAAAGGGAGCCTGCATGGGGACTCGCACGAGGTGACCCCTGGGAGTGGCGTCGTAGGTTGGGCGAGGCGAAGCGCCCCCGGCGTATGCCCCCAATGATTGATTGATCATCCCTATTCAGTCCATCTTACTAATGCAAGAGTTAACCAATATCTTCACTCATTCATCCCTTTCATTGGTTAAACTCTGCAACTGGATGACATAATAAGGATGCCAACAAGGGACCAAAGAAAGGGAAAATTTGTTAATACAGTAACATTTTGACAGTTTTTACCACCTAAGCCCACTTGTTTGTTTATAATATGCAGCATTACCTACATGAATGTGATGTCTTCAAGGCAAAATCAGTAGATGATTCTACTCCTATTCAGTACTATCCCCCTAGTAGGTCCTATTCAAGACCATTCCTAGGTCCTGTTAAACGAATGAGTACATCCCTAGAAAATCGCGCGTTAAGCAAAAATGTGTCAAACGAACCTTATTTTCCCATAAATACCCATTATATAAGTTAGGATACATTCTTACGACCAAAAATAACTACCATCATCAACACAACACCATCCATCCTAAACCACCAACACCTTCATCACTACTGTTCCACCCATCATCCACCACCACCATCACAACCAAACCACCTAGTGACTCAAGACTAACCAGTTGTTGGATCCCCTTACCGGCTGCCATTATACCGATGCGTTCCGCCTGCCAGAGTTCCTCATGTTCCTCACCAGACAGTGCATTGCAGTGCAGGGACAGTGAAGTAACAGTGTTGAGCATGTTTTATGTGTGCATTATGAGGCATTTTGCGGAAGGCACACAGCTCAGTTCAGTGTTATAGAGTGAGGGGGGGTAACATTCCCATCATGCAGGCCTCATAGCATTGACTAGCATTAGTCATTGAGGAAACTGCAAATCGTGATACAAAAATTGCAGGTGGAATTCGGAAGTACAGTCTCAAACCTGGTGCAGTGAGTCATTTCTTCCTAACAGCTGAATACCAGTCGTCTTTTCTGCGTCATTTCCGGAATGTGCTGTTGACTGGCAAATTTAGAAATGGGCATGTAGAATTGCAGAAACACCAGAAAAAGAAAAAAAAACTGGCTGTCAATGCCATTGTTGAAACACTGCGAAACTGGGTTAATCCCTTTGAAGAAACCCAAGATGAAATAGTCAATTTGTCTAGTGCTGCTGTTGCAACAGATCAGATTGCTACAGACTTGTTAGAAGCAGAAAAGCGTGATGAAAGGCAGAAAGGCTGCTTATCAGGTTTTCAAGACTGAACAGCTTAACTCAACCCCACCAACCATGAACTTTCACGACACACTGCCCACGTTAAGGCTCAAAACCTTCTCAGATATAACCAAGAAGGTTTCTTCACAAGGAAAGGAAATTATATTGAAAGCAGATAGAAAGCTGTTTGGGCAAATGGTACTTATTGCACAGACAATAAAGAATCTAGACATGAAAGATGTCTTGACACATTCGCTAGGTCCCCTGTCATGGTCTCTTGCCACTGAAGATGGGTCCATAAGGAAGACTAACAAAGCTGTTTTGGCCCGAGCCTTACAAAAGGATGCACAATCAGAGAACATTCCAACACCATCAGCAACAATTATTGATGGCATGGCATTTCAAAAGATTAAAGGCAACCAAAAAACGTTTGGACCCCATTACAAATGCCTCGCTTCTTTCAGCATTCCGAGAAGGTGGACAAAGTTCAAGAATTTGATTTAGTTTTGAGTAAAGTTCAGGTATGAGTATTTATTTGTGAGTATTAGTTCTTAGTAAACGTTTGATTTAGTCGTTGATGTATATTAGGCACACAGCATAAAACAGCAAGAAAGAATGTGGCGAAAACAAGAATGCAGGCATTCAGTATAGAAACATTACATCCCAACAATTGTCCGCCCAGTGGAGAAGTTACCTACAATGTAGTGGACAACAAGACTGTACTCATTGAGTTTCTGTTCCAGGAATGGCAACAACCTCATTCAAGGTCATTACTAGCCTCGGAGTCTTTGTTTGCTACTTCAGGAAAGAAGTGTATTATAATCACTGAAACAACCGTTCAAGACGTACTTGCTCTTTGCTGTCAACATGAAGAAGCCAACACCAGGTTGTTGCTTCATGCAGAACATGCAAGTGTCACGGGAAGTGCAGCTGTAATCTTTGTGGCTGCCAACACAGATGTTTCCTCTTGAGCATGGTTTTCTATAAACAAATTGCTGCTCCTCTTTACCAGAAATGCGGGACAAAGACTCGCACACACTACAGTACCCTCCTGAGTTTCCCGCTATCCGAGTTTCGCGATCCTCGAGTTTTGCGCCGAGTCCTAAATAATTCTTACCATCCGACTTTCACGCATTATCTCCCCGACTTTCACGCATTATCTCCCCGCCTTTCGCGCTGCTTTGTGCACTTTTTTTTTTTTTTTTTTTTTTTTTTTTTTTTTTTTTTTTTTTTTTTTTTATAACATTTGTGTCTATAGTGCGTTAGGCAGTGACCTCCAGGGATGGGATGGTAGGCCCTGGAGGTTCACTCGAGGGCTGTGATGGTTGGCCCTCGCTCGTGGTGGCGCAGGCAGGGTTTTTATACGAGCTAATGGGCAACATGTGGGTGTTCTTAGGCCACTCGACGGTGCAGAGAAAGATTTTAAGTGGATTTTACAGCCCTCATCAAGGATCGAACTCGAGTCACCGAGAAACGCGACTCGGAGACGCTAACCACTCTGCTACCACCTCCCCTAAGAGACGTATGGGACCCCGTCTTCCTACCGTTGGCGGTAGAAATTTTCATGATGGAAATGACATTTCAAGAGTACAGTGATGAAATGGCAGAGCTCACTCATATTCTTAACTTGTACATGGATTTCTCATCAATAAATGTTGCCACAGCGAACCTTTAATATTTGTTCTTGGTGTTGATTAGGGCTGCAAAAATTTAAGGAACCCTATGAGCCCTGGCGAGGTCCTGTGAGGTTATAATAGGCGTGGCTGTCTTCTTCAGGAAGGTGTAGAAGAGGCGGATGGTGGAGTACTGTCGGGAGGGATGGACGCCAGCAGGGTGGGCAAGGAAAAGGTGGTGACGTTCAGGGCAAGGAGTTAAGAGTGGGAGCAACACGATGGGAGTGGAAGCCTACACACTGCAGCAGCAAGTGTTCAATGGTCTCCGGGAGGGTCCTGCACCAGAGGGAGTGATCGAGGGTCAGGGGACAATCGTAAGCGGTGCATGTGAGCCATAAGTTTTGTGTGGTTCAGGCAGAGATTGGCGGCCACCGCCATGGCCCAGATGGCGGCAAGTTGATACTTGAATGAGTTGCCACAAACTGCATAATCGATTAGTTTACCCCACTTTTGTGTTTATGGAATAAAAAAAAAAGCTAAAATTGTAACAAAACAAGTTTAACATTAACCTTGAAAATATTCTTAATGTTACTTACGCACCAAATCAAACTTTATATATATCCGATTCCCGATATCCATTCCTACTTTTAGCAAAGTATGGCTACGTTAGCAAAGCTAATCCCGCAACGTTAAAAGCATTTTGTCAAAGTTTTATGAATAACTTTTTGACCATCATTGTTAGGTGGGAGTACTTTTAAGAAACGGTAGCAAGCAAAAATATGAATACGGCTCTTGAGCCTAGTGGTAAATGATATATCAACATTAGCAGACGATAGATGGCGCTATGGCGGCAATCTGCCGAGTCTCAGACGCAGCAAACCGTAAAACAATAACAGCGTGAGGAGAGATTAGTTGTTTTGAATGTCTTATGGTATTTGAAATACTTGTAACAGGTAAGTACTGAAGTACTGAGTACTGAGGAAGCACTACAACATTCGTCTTGGAAGACGCATGAGTATTTTTGAGGCTATTTTTTTGGGGAAAAAGTTAGTCTTATAAGCTATAAAATACAGTACTACAGCTCGCACCGGAATAAATAAGCAATTTTTCAGTGTTTTCAATACCTGAGTTTCGCGATCCTCGAGTTTAACGCTATGCTTTCGGAAGAAAGCAAGCGCGAAACTCAGGAGGGTACTGTACATAGACATCACAGATGTTGTCAACAGGAATGGATCAGCAGTTTCAGAGGCACTTATAGGAAACTGCATGTTTTCACATGATGTGACTCGTCAGTGCAAATGATGTTTGCTGGTTATGGCAAAAAGAAGGCATTCAAATTGCTCAAAGCAAAGCAGAATTTCCAGAATCTCTTCAAGGAGCTTGGACAAGAATTTCTCCTTTCATCCTCTCTTCAGGCTCGATTGGAATCGTTTGTGTGTGCAATGTATGGTTCTACCTCTGAAGAAACATCAGTCATTGAGTTTCACTACAAATTGTTTTGTGCAAAGAAAGGTGAACAAGAGTCGTACCAATTACCACCCTGTGCAGACTGTCTGAAGAAACACGCACAACGAGCAAATTATCAAAACATACAATTTTTTTTTTTTCCTTAGGGTTCAATAATCACATACTAATACCTGCCTTTATGATCTGGCACCTGGCCCCTCCCTTATAAAGGGTAATATATATATATATATATATATATAATATATATATATATATATATATATATATATATTAATATATATATATTATATATATATATATATATTATATATATATATATATATATTAATATATATATATATTATATATTTATATTATTATATTATATATATATATATATATATATATATATATATATATATTATATATATATATATATATTATATTATAATATATATATATATATATATATATATATAATATATACATGTACAGATATAAAATGAATATATTTCGCCTTTCTTCACATCATGCACCACATGCCATTCTTTTTCTTAGGCATGTGAGTCTTCAGGAAGCTCTCTGTGTACAAAAAGTACTTCAAAAGTATGTGGGGACGGTACAGGGAGTGAGAAAACAGAGAGCGAGCATGAATCAAGTCATGGCATGTATGTGGTTTGCTCTCAGTCTAAGCCATGGAAGGGCAACCTTTTTGAACAAAAGGCCACGAGTCATGACTCTGTGCTTTGAAGGGCCGCACGTCCATACTACATGCTAGTTACCAGGGTTTGGTTACTATAACAGGGCAGGTTACGGGTACACAGATCCAGATAGTTCATCACACGTTAGCACTGGTAGCATGATAGTACACACAACCCTCGTTTTCCATACTCCATTTCCCGGATATCGGATTTGCCGGTCAAAATCCGAGGTCCGGGATATGTCAGAGTCCCCGGACAAATGCCTGGTCCAGTCCGTAAATCGACAAAGTTGTCCGGCGGTCTGAGCGTCTCCTGTCACCTCTGGTCATTGTCAGCGCCTCCTTCCAGGTGGCAACATGCTCAGAGGTCGTATCGTTTACATTTGGGCACACGACACTCACAGTTCACCTGCACCAGCCTCTGTCAGTCCCCTGACCCCCACTGTCCTGTCCACGCCTCCCGCCAGGTGGCAGCATGCTCAGCAGTCGTATTGTTTACATTTGGGCACATGATACTCGCGGTTCATCTGCACTGCCTCCGTCAGTCCCTTGACCCCCACTGCCCCTGGTGCAGGAACGTCTCTGAGACTATTGAACACTTTCTGCTGCAGTGTCCGTGCTTCCACTCCCACCGTGTAGTGCTACACTCTCAACTCCTCACCCTGAATGTCACCACCTGTGACCTGCCCACCCTGCTGGAGGCGGGCTGGCGTCCCCCCCTCCTGACAACACGCTGTCATCCGCCTCACCTGTGGCTTCTTGAGGAAGACAGGTCAACTACAGCACCTGTGATAGCATCATAGGACATCACCAGGGCTCATAGTGTTCCCCAAGGGATCCTCACAGCCCTAAATACAACAACAAAGTGACGTAAAAGTCCGCGGCGGTGGTAGTTGATATTGGCGGTTGCCGGACAGTAAATACTAGAGTAGAATAAACGTCCGGGGGTGGGTGATGGCCTCGGACTGTTGCGATTCCCGGACGTTTGCGGTTCCCGGACCAGTGCTCCCCCTAATAGTCCGGAAAAAACGAGGGTTGTGTGTATACTCAAATAACTAACCACATGCCTGTGAATGAAATACGAAAAAAACTAATGTTGCAGGATGTACACATGAATAAAATATTCATTCATACCTTCGCTAATCAGAAGTTGGTATCTTTGTGTCTTTTACACACGTATTAGACCTGACTGATATGCGACGCTCTCTCTCTCTCTCTCTCTCTCTCTCTCTCTCTCTCTCTCTCTCTCTCTCTCAGTGGCCGAACCGAGGTTTTAGGAATAAAGGATTAATTTTAGGTAAATATAAGACTTAGTCTTAATTCTTAGGCTACTTCCCGAGAGCTGCACTATATTTTAATAATATCTAGAGGATCGGACCGCATCAAAAGACTTAGAGGGCCGCAGGTTGCACACAGATCTAAGCTCCGTCTCCCGTTCTCCTCCCATGCAGGATAAGTTGCCAGAATATGCGAAGAATGTATTAGTACAGGGAGGTCCCGTTATACGAGCATTCGATATACGAGAATCCGATGACACGAGGTGTAAATTAGGGTCTATTTTCAATATACGAGATCGAAAATCCAATGCTACGACATTCAAACTGGGGTGAGTAAAATTACCAAGTTATTTACTAAAGTAAATTACAGGTATTTACTAAAATTATAAAGTCATTTACTGACTATATGATTTACCTAAGGTTGTACGATAATCAATCTGAAAATATGATAACTCTGGTGGCTCGGTACGACAATGTGGCCTACAAAAATTCACAACCCTGGGGGGGAAGCCACGAACCACTTTATCACCTTTTTTTGGTAGGAAGTCCGACGTCGGTCGTAACAGGAAACCCACAGCGCGGCAAAGTTGTAGGTTTGGTCGTAAACGTGCACACTGACCAACAACTGCTCGAGACTGGTATTAGCAGAGGTAGGAAAATCTCCCGGCTCGCTTATTATTGCTTGGTATGCTATGAAATATAATTTCTCTAGGTGAATGTAGACATATGATTGCATTTGATGGATATTAGTCATATATATGAGTAAAGAGATGAAATACAAGCAAGGGTCTCATCCACGTCTGGCAGCGCGGCCTTCGGCAGCAGCAGCAGCAGCAGCAGCATGAAGCCCGTGAGGTGGATATGAACACCAAGGGAGATAGATGTCTTTGGAAATATTTAGTAGGGGTGCGAGAACCCTTGAGGAATCCTATGATCCTGGTGACATCCTATGGTGCTATCACATGCGTGGGAGCTGACCTGACTTCTTCAGGAAGGCACAGGTAGCTACAGCTGATAACGGGGTGTTGTGTGGGCCGAAATCAGCCGTCGCCCGCAATTCCCCGCCAGCGGAGATCTCCTTGGTAGTTATTTAGTAGGGGAGCGAGGACCCTTTGAGGAATCCTATGATCACTGGTGATATCCTATGGTGCTATCACAGGCATGGGAGCTGACTGTCTTCTTCAGGAAGGCACAGGTGAGGCGGATGACGGCGGGTTTTGACTCAAAACTTTTGAGAGGCGGCGGGCGCCACCTCCTCCGCCACGGTAGGTTTGGGCAGGCTTAAACGTCTTATTACTCGTTATTATACAACTTAGTGATCATGGTGGACGATGTACAATGATTCAGATGCGCAAAGACGAGTTTGTGGGCAGTGGAAGAGGTCTGCGCACCCCTCCCTTGTCGTTTACCTACCATACCCTCTCGAGTCTAGTGTATCACGCGGCGTCCCCAAGAGTACATGCAACGCCTTTGTTGCTTGTATGTATTGTGCCTTGTGAGTCGATTTTAGTGATTTGCTGGTTTACTTAATGTGCTTATTGTGACTTATTTGTGCTTTGTCCTACTGTGCTGTCACATTCTTAATTCACTGTGTTTTGTGTGGTGGTCCGGTGGTGTGGTATATAGAGCCCTATATTTGAGAGTTTGAGAGTTTGTTGTGTTTGCTATAGTTTATTTTAGCTTGAAAAACATGTCTTTTTTTTTTTTTTTTTTTTTTTTTTCCTTTTAATTGACGGGGTCCTGGAACCAAACCTATATTTTACCATTATTTATGTGTTTCGTTATACGAGATTTCGCTTTACAAGTATGCCAGGTGGAACCTAACTGCTCGTATCTTCGGGACCTCCCTGTATGTGACTATTTTGTCATATTTATTGCAAATAGGTCACAAAACCTACTTTTGTCAAACACACGCTTGGCGGCGTGCCACGTTCACTCAGTTACTTAAATTTACCCAGGTATTTAAATTTACCATTTAAATTGAAATTTATTACCATGGTATTTAAATTTACCTAGCCCACAATGCTAGAACACACAATGCTAGAAAATGTAGTACACGAAATGATGGATAAACTAGAGAAGATGGAAAAGAAAGTGTTTGTACTGGAAAAAGATAAAACTATTTTGAAAAATAGAGTGGATGAACTAAATCGTACAGAAGACGACGAAAAGGTAGTGAAAATGCATGCAGAAATTAATGCAGTACATAAGAAATGGAAAATGACACAAGAGGAAATGAAAGATGAAAGAAAGACATGGAAGATAGAAATAGAAAAAGACCAAGAAAGCTTACGTCAGATAATAGAAGATCAAGAAAATGAAAAGAAAAATCTGACCAAAGAAGTAGTAAAAGTAATCAAACAAAAGGAAAATTTAGTTAGAGATACGGTGGACAAAAAGAAATGTGTAATCATTTTTGGTCTCAAAGAAAAAGTGCTGCCTAAGAAAAACATAAGAGAAGAGGAAGAAAAGAAAGTGTCAAAAGAAATATTTAAAGTAGTAGAAGAAAATACAGAGATAGAAAAAGGAATAGAAGAGATACATAGGTTAGGCAAATATGAGGAGGGAGGGGCCCGCCCCTTAAAAGTTCAGTTTAGGTCACAAACTACAGCACAAGATATATTTTCTAAGGCATGGAAACTGGCAAAGACAGAAAAATATAAGAAAATATGGATAAGAAAAGATATGAATGAGGAAGAAAGAGCTAGATTGAATGTACTGTTTAAAGAAGCCAAAGAAAAAAACCAATTGAGAACGAAAGAGGAAAAACAGAAATTCTATCGGAGAGTTTTAGACCAAAAACTGAAGAAGTGGTATCTAAAAGAGAAAGAGTAAGAGAAGACAATTAAAAGGAAAATGAAAAAGGATGGCGGGTATCGTACACAAATATAAATGGGCTAGTGTCAACATTAACAGAAGTAAACGATTACCTGAGAGCCAAGAAACCAGACATATTGGGTTTAGTAGAAACGAAGCTGAGTGATTCTGAGGATGTGCCAGTTGGGGAGGGTCAATATAATGTATGGAGGCGAAACAGAAATCAGAAAAAGGAGGTGGTTAATGGTGTTAACAAGGAAGAATATGGTAGTAGGGAATGTGGAAAAAGGAGAAGGTATGGCAGAGGTGTTGAAGGTAGAGTTGGTGATGAAAAAAGGAAGAATAAGAAACTTAGTAATTGTATACGTCCCACCTAAGACAAATTCCTGGGGGAGAGAAGAGTATGGAGACATGATAAGAGACACAAGCAAATGTTTAAAGAATACGATGGAGAATTATGAGAACATAATTTTGATGGGAGATTTTAACTGCAAAGAAGTTTGCTGGGAAGAATGGTATACTGAAGGAGGAGAAGACTCATGGGGTGATACATTGTTGGATTTGATAATGAATAACATCATGACTCAGTGGATTAAAGAGAATACAAGATTCAGAGGTAGTGAAGAACCATCAAGACTAGATCTACTATTGACGAAAGAGCTGGAAGTAATTAGTAAAGTAAATTATCAGTGCCCACTTGGAAAGACTGACCATGTACTTATTGAATTTGAAGTAAATGATAGCAAAAAAGAGGGGAGAAGAGAAGAACACAAGAAAGGAATATACAATTATGGAAAAGCAGACTTTGACGGATTAAGAACATCATTTTCGGAGAGACAGACTGGAGTAATTTCCATGCAACAAAGAGTACCAGAAAAAATGGGATGGGTTCATCCGAATTTACACAAAGGAATAAATAGTTATGTTCCAAGGATAGTTATCAGAGAAAAGAAAAAGAATGAATGGTTTAACAGAAAATGTGAATTAGCAAGACTAGAAAGAGAAAAAACAGGGAGTAGTTGGAGGAAAAAAGGAGGTATCAACCTTTGGGAGAAGTACAAAACAACTAGAAATGAATATGTAAGAATCCGAAGAGAAGAAGAAAGTAACTATGAGAGAAATATAATAGAAAAATGTAAGAACGAACCAAAACTTTTCTATAGATATATAAAATGAAAAAAGGGAAAAACAAGGAAGGAATAGATAAGCTGAAGGTAGAAGGCATGTGTACGAAGATGCATTACAACAGGCTGGGGATGATGAATAAGTGCTTACAGACTTTTATTTACAAGAGAAAAGTGGATTTAAAATGAAAAATATAATAGCAAAAGAAAATATAATGGAAGACATAAAAGTAGACGTAATAGAAGTAAAAAGGCTAATGGAAAGTCAAGATGTGAGAAAAGCCACAGGTCCAGATGGAGTGTCGAATTGGATAATGAAAGAGTGCAGTAACCAACTAGCAGGAAAGTTACATAGTGTAATTGAGAGCTCACTCAAGGAGAGCAGAGTCCCGTTTGATTGGAAAGAGCAAATATTGTGCCAATTCACAAAGGAGGAGAAAAAGAAGAACCATTAAATTACAGGCCAGTATCATTAACAAGTGAAGTGGCAAAAATGTGTGAAAAAATTGGAAAGGACAGATGGTTGAAATATTGGAAGAGACAAACACACTCGCAGGTGGCCAGTTTGGATTTAGAGGAGGAATTTTCATGTACAAGAATTTATTAAGCTTTTACTAGAGTGATCGATGGGGACACAGGAAAGAGAGGGGTGGGTTGATTGCTTTTATTTTGGCCCCTAACGAAGGCATTTGACAAGATACCTCATAAGAGACTGCTCTGGAAGCTATAACATGTGGGAGGTTTAAAGGGGTGGTTGCTGCAGTGGATGGAAGACTTTTTGAGAAACAGAGAGATGAGAACAGTAATAAAAGATCAAAAGTCAGAATGGTGCAGGTGATAAGTAGAGTTCCTCAAGGGATCAGTATTGGCCCCAGTGATTTTCTTGGTCTATGTAAATGATATGACAGAGGGAGTGAACAGTTATATGAGTTTATTCGCTGATGATGCTAAATTACTAAGAAAAGTAGAAAGTAAAGAGGACTGTGAGGATTTACAAAAGGATCTAGATAAGATTTTCAGATAGAGTCAACTATGGGAAATGGAGTTTAATGCTAAAAAGTGTAAAGTGATGGAAATGGGCAGTTGCAAAAAGAGACAGAGAGGAAAGTATTCGATGGGAAATGAATGGATAATCAAAACAAAGGTCGAAAAAGATCTGGGAGTGTGGATTACAGATAATTTGTCACCTGAGAAGCATATAAACAAGTCACGGGAAAGATACATTCAGTTGCTGAGGAATAAAAGGGAATGGGCATTTCAAATATCTGGATGAAGAGATGATTTAGACATTGATAACATCTTTGATTCGACCAAGGTTGGAATATGCGGCAGTGATTTGGTCACCACATAAAAAGAAGGATATAAGGAAGATTGAGAGAATACAAAGAGCAGCCACAAAAATGGCTCCAAGCCTGAGAGATTTAACTTATGAGGAAAGACTTTTAAGACTAAAACTCCCAACTCTTGAGAAAGGGGAGATTTTATAGCAGTGTATAGAGCATCAATGGGTCTTGAAAAAATTGATAGAGATCTGTTTGTGTGGGACGATAGAAGAGCAAGAGGTCATGAGAAGAAATTGAAAAGGACAACATGCAAAAGGGACATAAAAAAATACAGCTTCCCGTATAGAAGCATAGAAGCCTGGAATAACCTTGATGCAGAGGTGATTAATGCAAGAAATATTCAGGACTTCATAGGCAAACTGGATAATAGTAGATTTGGAGACGGGACAGTACGAGCATAGCTCTTTTCCTGTATGTTACAAATAGGTAAATACAACTAGGTAAATACACACACACACCTTTATTCCTCAAAAAAGCTACTTTTTTTTGGAGGGTTCTGAACGAAAGAGTGAGAAAGTGGTATATAAAGAAAATAGATCAAAGGAAAATGGGGTGAGGAAAAATGATGCAAAAAAAGAAATTAAAGTGATGTATACATGGGGAGGCGGTAGCGGAGTGGTTAGTGTCTCCGACTGGCGTTCTCAGTGACCAGAGTTCGATCCCCGAAGAAACCCAAAACCTTTCTGCACCGTCGATTGGCCTAAGAACACCCACGTGCCCTGCCCATCAACTCTACCTTCGATTGCGAGTGCATCGGAGGACACAGGGGGGGCGGCATGAGCCTCTAATCACAGGCGTCACTATAAGAATCCTGCCTGCGCCACCACGGGCAAGGACCAACCATCAGAGCCCTCAAGTGAACCTCCAGAGCCTACCATCCGAGCCCTGGGTCACCACTGCCCACAGGCGCTATAGGCACAAATGTAGAAAAAAAAAAAAAAAAAAAAAAATAATAATAATAATAAAAAAAAAAAAAAAAAAAAAAATATATACAAATATAGATGGAATTATACCAAGAAGGCTAGAACTAAAGGATTACTTAATAAATAAGGATCCAGACGAAGTGTGTTTAAAAAAACCAAAATTAGTAAAGGAAGATCAAGTGATACTAAGCAACAAATATAACATGTGGAGAAGGGACAGAAGTGGTAGAAGAGGTGGTGGAGTTATGATACTGACAAATTAGGGATGGAGGTAATAAAAATGGAGTATGAGAAGGAAGAGCTGAATAGTGATGTACAAAAAAGAAGTCAGAAATAGAGAAACACAGACAAAAGTGGCAACCTATGTACCACCCAGAACAAATACCCGGAACAAGGAAGAACATGAGAAGTATAGAAGACACCTTGAAGTACTTAAACAAAATAATCAAGAAAAGTAAAAAAGATACTGCTGGTTGAAGATTTCAAAATGCAAGGAAGTAAAAAGGGAGACATTTGAAGGAGGAAATGAAAATACCTGGGGAGATAGATTGTTGAAACTGAAATGGAAAACACGATGACTCAATGGGTTTACAGAAAACACAAGATAGGGGAGATGACGAACCAGCAAGACTTGACCTAGTGTTAACAAAAGGTATAGACCTAGCAAATGAGATCAATTATGGGTGCCCCATTGGAAAAAAGTACCCTATAATCTTAGAAATTTGGGGACGAAAGAGGAAATAAAGGAGGAAGATGAATTGTACAAAGGAGCAGAAGAGACTTTGGAAAAAACTAACATGGAAGAACTGAAAAAAAAATATGAAGAAATTGACTGGGAAGAAATAAAAGGAGTGACCGATGTACAAGTGAAATACAACATTTTTGTCAGCATATATGAGAAAGGAGTTGAAAAACACGTACCACTACATGGACCAAGAGAAAAGGGAAAGAAAGAATGGTTTAATGGAAGATGTGAGAGGGCAAAGAGAATAAGGGATGAGGGATTGAAAAAAGTAAAGAAAAATCGGACAAAAGAAATAAAGAAGACTATAAATTAGCAAGAAATGAATATGTGTGCATAAGGAGAGAGGAAAAGAAGAGTTATGAGAAGGATATAGTTGAAAAGTGTAAGGCAGAACCCAATTGTTCTAAAAGATTTTTATCAATGGAAAAATCAAGCATAAGGACAAAGTGGAGAGACTGAAAGAAGGTAATATGATATATGAAGATCCAAAGATAATGAGTGAAATTTTAAATACAAATTTTCAACAAGTATTCACAAAAGAATCAAAATTTAATGAACCGCAAGGAAGAAAAAAGTCCGAAAGGAGTGGAAAATAGAAATGAGAAAGGAGGAAGTTTGTGAATTTTTGAAGGAATTTGGGGGAGAGGAAAGCAATAGGACCCGACGGAGTGTCGGGTTATGTTTTTTTAAAGGAGTGCAGAAAGCAGTTGTAGGGTATAATAAAGTGCTCATTAACAACAGGAAAAGTGCCAAAGGAGTGGGGAAGAGAGCAGATATAGTACCAAAATATAAAAATGGAAGAAGGATGAACCATTACATTATAGACCAGTGTCATTGACTAGCACAGTATGCAAGATATGTGAGGAAAAAAATAAAGGGCACAATGACGGAATACTTTGAAAATGAAGGTATAATAACAGACCAGCAGTTTTGGTTTTAGGAAAAAAAGGAAACATGTGTACAAACTTAATAAGCTTTTACTCAAGAGTAATTGATACAAAAATAAGAAAGAGATGGATGGGCAGATTGTGTATATCTAGATCTTAAAAAGGCATTTGATAAAGTTCCCCATGAGGCTACTTTGGAAATTGGAAAAATATAGGAGGATTCAAAGTGATGATCAAAACCTGGATGGAAAGGTATCTGAGAGGAAGAGAAATGAGAATATAGTAAAGGATGAAAAGTCTGAATTGAAAAAGGTATTTAGTGGGGGTACCACAAGGATCAGTGTTGGCACCAATAATGTTCATGATTTACTCAATGACATGACGGAGGAAATAAAAAATTATAAAAAATTTATTTGCGGATGATACAAAACTTATTAAGAGAAATAAAAAGCTATAAAGATTGTGAAACACTACAAATGACCTGAACAAAAATGTACTAAAGGAGCAGAAGATGGAAATAGAAATTTATGTGAATAAAATGTCATGTGATGGAAATTGGAAAAAGCGAGATATAAATGGCCATATAAAATGGAAATGAAATAATTACAAAGGTTCAGGAAAAAAAGGACCTGGAGTGATAATGTAGAATAACCTACATCCAGGAAAACATATAAATTTTAAAATATTTGGAAATACAAAACAGGATGTTGAAGAATATTAGAGTGGCGTTTCATTACATGGACAAAAATATGACGAGGAAAGATAATTACTACAATGATCCGACCAAAAATGGAATATGCTGCCATTGTATGGTCCCCCCTATAAAAAGAAACATGTGAAAAAGTTGGAGAGGATACAGAGAATGGGCAACAAAGATGGTACCAGAGCTAGAAGAACTTTCTTATGAGAAAGGTTGAAGGCAATAAGTTACCCACACTTGAGCAGAGAAGAGAAAGAGGGGACTAATAAATTTTTAAACTGTAACTAAGATGGAAGAAACAGACAATGAGAGACTACTGACTCGGAAACAAAGAGAAGATCGATACACAAGAGGACATACAAAAAATTAGGAAAAATGAGATGTCTTAACACATAAAGAAGTACAGCTTCCCTCATAGAAATGTTTGAAGTTTGAAAAGGACTAAATGAGGAGGTAAAATCGGCAAAAAATGTGCACCAGTTGAAAGAAAGACTGGATAAATGCAGATACGGAGAACGGGACCACACGAGTGTAGCTCAGGCCCTGTAAAACATAACTAGTTATATACACACATGAACGGCCACAAAACAGGCCGTGGGCAGCTTCAGACCATGGGGGTCTGAAGTCCATCCACGTCCATCTTCTCCTACGCGGTTGGGAGGGCAGCCGGCTAGCTATACGTGGCAGGACGGGACATCATCACGCATTTTTATACATTACAGTACCCCCCCGAGTTTCGCGCTTGCTTTCTTCACAAGTCATAGCGCTAAACTCGAGGATCGCGAAACTCGGATATTTAAAACACTGTAAAAATGCTATTTTAGTCCAGTGCGAGGCACAGTACCATATTTTATGGCTTATAAGACTCACGTTTTCCCCAAAAAAATACCCAAAATACTAATGGGCTTCCAAGACGAATGTTGTAGTACTTCCCCAGTACCAGTACCTCAGTACTTACCTGTTACAAGTATTTCAAATACCATAAGACATTCAAATCAACTAATCTGTCCACA
This sequence comes from Chionoecetes opilio, assembly GCA_016584305.1. NCBI lineage: Eukaryota > Metazoa > Arthropoda > Malacostraca > Decapoda > Majidae > Chionoecetes > Chionoecetes opilio. The sequence continues at coordinate 21,943 of JACEEZ010002159.1, forward strand.
TGCTCTGATGTTTACGTCCTGCCCCTGAGGCTGCCGCCAATAGCGCCATCTATCGTCTGCTAATGTTGATGATCATTTGCTCCGCCCCCAGCCACATGGCTGGCCGACAGTGGCCGTGCGGTGATGTAAAACAAAAGGGGATTACCTCCCCTGTAAACGGGTACACTCACGCTTACTAATCTCTTTTTTGAGGGCTGGGAAAGTGATTGAATTTGGTGTTCATCTGTCAGACTATTACCCAGATGTTGGACTCTGGATCTATTCCTCATTACATTGAAAAATGTAGGTAAATAGGGAATATAGATTTCCCTATAACATACCGCGGCACAAATGGAAGGATATCACGACTCTGCTTGGTGGCGGCGATCTTCCAGGCGTATTACGCCAGTGATATATACCATACCTTGTGAGCTTGAAAAGTATATATAATCACTCTATCCAGGTCTACATTCTTTAAAAACTGTCAATTTGCACTGCAGTTAATACACAGCTTAAGCACTGCAAAGTAGTAATAATAATGAGCTGTGTGCGTGAGAGGAACGGTGACTGTGGTGTGAGGGAGCGGAGGCCGGGGGAGAGAACCTCGCTCACATCGCTCACACAGGGAGGGACTGAGGGTGGCGTGCTTGCTTAAGCCCGATTGATGATGATATTTATTTAGTTAACACTAATTTATCATGGTGCTAATTCATTTATCAGAAAACGAAATATATCAATGGAAAACTAATACAATCCCGCGTCTACTAATCATCAATCAATCATTGGGGGCATACGCCGGGGGGCGCGTCACCTCGCCACCCTACGACGCCACTCCCGGGGGTCACCAAAGGGCGAGTTCCCAGCGGCTCCTTTCCCTACCAAGCAGCTCTCGACAAGAAACATCAACTGCCCCAGCCACGAGCCTTGTGGGTGCCCCCTTGGCCCCCTCCACGCCGGATTGTCTCTTAACAGATAAACCCGATGGGAAAGGACGGTTTCAGGGTAGCGTGCCAACATGCCCATTTTAGCCGAATTTGACGCTGACGGACCCATGCAGGTATAGGCCTCGATTCAGTCTCACCCGGTTCAATCGCTGATTTGACACGTAATCATCCAAGCGATACCCCATGATTCTGCGAAGACACTTATTACCAAAGGCATTTTATTCGTCTCTTCAAGTCACTATTTAGTGTCCATGTCTCACAAACCATAGAGTAAGACAGGGACACAAACGACTTGAAGATCCGGATCTTTGTCCTTCTGCACAGGGACCGACAACGCCAAATACTCCCGCTGAGCGAGTCCTAACACCGTGGCTTGCCAAACGCCGTAAGGA
>JACEEZ010002159.1:26326-33826 GCA_016584305.1 Chionoecetes opilio
TATCAGAATAGAACAACGCAACGCCAAAATTTTTATTGTTCAAGCGAGCGAAGCGAGCTTGGACACCTATTTCAGCCGAAATCAGGTGTCATAATTATAGGCTTGTAAAATGTTTCCACGAATTCTTCTTCTTCTTGTGACTACTTTTGTGGGCGCCGGGTATACAGGCGTAAAGGAAGAAATTTGGCACAAAAGGTTACATTTCGTCTCTTAACTCATTTATGCAGGAACTATTCACTATATGAGAAACAAATAAGAATTAATGTACGTCTAATGTATTTTTATTTATAGATTACTAGCCGCAAAGCCGCCCTCCGGGCGGACTTTTTGGCTAGCTCCTGCGGAGAGCTATTGGTGGGCCTTTGGCCCACCACCAGTGTTTGGTGGGACTTCGGCCCACCAAACACAGGCTCTCCAGATAGCCCCTTCTAACTTTCCTGAAATCATGGATGTAGAAATGTATGTATTAACGCCAACCCATTCACATCACCCCCAACCCATTCACTCACCCATTACCATCACCCCCCACCCATTCACTCACCCATTACCCATCACCCCCCACCCATTCACTCACCCATTACCCATCACCACACACCCATTCACTCACCCATTACCCATCACCCCCCATCTATTCCCTCACCCATCACCCATCACCCCCCACCCATTCACTCACCCATCACCCCACACCCATTACCCATCACCCCACCCATTCACTCACCCATTACCCATCACCCTACATCAAGGCTTCCTCAATTAGAAAGAACTGCAACTCCGAAATGCCAGTGGTCGCTGGCAGTTTTAACTCACAATTTGGTGAAAAGTTGGTCAACTTGAAAGAAAAATATGGGCTTATTCCACTGCACTTAAAACACACAAGTATAATATTAAGAACGATTTTCTTTCTATATGTATATTGTATAGAAGCCTGATTCTGTAAAACATTGTATATAACCAAAATAACCAAGGAGGTTATAGTTGAGGAGGCGAGGTAAATGCTACTCTATGATATTATATAGTCAATAACGAATGTTTAGAAGTTATCTTTACCTAGGCAGTCATATTTTCCTGTTATTATTGTGTATCAATCAGATAGAAAGCCTGGAAGTGCAATGAGTCGACGCGTGAAGTGGCAATGTTTTGATTCAATCTCCCCGCCACAATCTCCCCGCCCAAACCCCTCCCCGCCGCGGGTAAACGCCTCCACAATTAAACCCCACATTGTCGCCCGCAACAAGCCGAATTTTGGGATTCCTTAATTTTTCTTTTTCCCCAAAGCATTGCTTAAATTTTATTTTTTACAAGCGTTTTGGGCCCGACCGCAGGAAATACTTCTTAGAAAAAAAAGTGTGAAAAAACCGGGGCCCCAAATTTTTCATGCCACAAAATACATTAAAAAATTTTATTAAGCCTTGCCCCCGAGGGGGGGTAAATTTTCATTAAAATTTCAATTTTAGGAAAAAGTTCCATCGTAATGCCCTGTATACCCTATAATTAGTAGAACAAAAAAGAAGGGAAATTAAATTTTTTTTGGGTTTTTTTAGATGCGGTGCATCAATGTTTTTTCGCGAAAATTTAATTTTTTGAAAAATATTAGTCGCGGGGGGGGGAAAACACAGTAGACCAACCTTTTAGTTTAAAAATTTGCACGACCACCCGGCATTTTTTCGAAATTTTCCCCTTTTTCTAATTCTTTGCAACCCACTTTTTTCCCCAAAATTTTCGCAATAGGGTGCTTAAAAAAAAAAAAAAAAAAAAAAAAAAAAAAAATGATTTGGATCATCTCATTTAAAAAGGGCTTAAAAACCTTTCCCCCCCGGTCAAAACCCGGTTTCCCCCAAAAAAGTGGTAATGATGGGAAATTTCCCCCACGGGGGGGGCCCCGGAACCCTATACCACACACACCACACACACACAGACCCTACACACAGACCTTTGCTTTTTTTTAATTAAGATACGCGAAAAAAAAATTTTTTTTTAGGCTGTGCACCCCGTGCAGGGTTTAAAAAAGGGGTTTTTCCAAGTCAAAAAATTTCAGTTTTTACGAAATTTGGTTTTGGGTTCGAAAGGGAAAAAAAAAAGCATAGATGGGGAAAAAAGAAACCTTTGGGGTTTATGTTTAAAATATTTTTATAAAGCGTGTGCGGGGTTTTGTGACGGGGAAAATTGAAATCAAAAGGGGAGTTTTAAATTTTCCCAAAAAAAAAGGATATTTTTATCAGGGTTTATCTGGCCAAATGTGTGAGTTTTAAATGTGGGTTTTTGGTTGGACTTGGGTGTTAGCCTTTTCCTTGGCTTTTCAGAGGTTTGATTTGTTGGGTTTGGGGATATAGGATAGTGTGATAGTGTTTTCTACGCGTTTCCCCAAAACAATCCTCCCGGGGCCTCCCAGAAAATCCTACATGCCAGGATTTCGAGGGGGGGAAGGATATTAGGATACCCGCGTAGGATTCTGATGTAGGATATTTTGACGTTTTGTTTTGAAATTGTTGTGGTGGATTTTAAGGTGTTTTAGGGTATGTGGGGTGTGTTTTAGGGTGTGTAAGGGTGGGAATCTGTGTGTGGGGGTATGTAAGGGTGAGTCAGGGTGTCAGGGTTGTGTGGGAATATGTTAGGGTGTATGTATGTGTCAGGGTGTGTGTAGGGTTGTGATAGCGTGTGTGAGGTTGTGGGTGGGTGTGTAAGGATGTAAGGGTTGTATGGGGATGTTTAAGGGTTTGTGTGTGTGTTGGTTGTGTTTTAGGATGTGTTAGGTTGTGTAGGGGTGTGTTAGGGTATCCGTTGATTCGGGCCGCCAGTTGAAACAGGCCGCCTATAGTAGCATGCATACCCAGCAGACAGTATACTTTGTGGTTAAGGTTAGGTTAGGTTAGGTTAGGTTAGGTTAGGTTAGGTATACTTTGTGGTTAAGGTTAGGTTAGGTTAGGTTAGGTATACTTTGTGGTTAAGGTTAGGTTAGGAAGTATACTTTAGGTATATTTTGTGGTTAAGGTTAGGTTAGGTTTCATTAAAACCTATAAGGTTATGCATGAATGCATGCTTGGTATGCATTTAATATAGGCGGCCTGATTCAACTGGCGGCCCGAATCAACTGTATCCGTGTGTTAGGATATAGGGTGTGTGTGGGGCTGTATTTTAGGGTGTGTGTATGTGTCAGGATGTGTGTAGGGCTGTGATAGTGTGTGTGGGTTTGTGGGTGGGTATTAGAATGGGTAACAGGAATCAATCAATCATTGGGGGCATACGTCGGGGGGCGCGTCACCTCGCCCACCCTACGACGCCACTCCCGGGGGTCACCACGCGCGAGTTCCCATGCAGGCTCCTTTCCCATACCAAGCAGCTCTCGACAAGAATCATCAACTTGCCCCAGCCACGAGCCTTGTGGGCGTCCCCTTGGCCTCCTCCACGCCGGATTGTCTCTTACAGATACATCCCGATGGGAAGGATCGGTTTCAGGGTAGCGTGCCACATGCCCATATAGCCGAAGTTGTCGCTGACGGACTATGCAGGTAATAGGCCTCGATTCAGTCTCACGGTGCAATCGCTGATTTGACACGTAATCATCCCAGCGATACCCCATGATTCTGCGAAGACACTTATTACCAAAGGCATTGATTCGTCTCTTCAAGTCACTATTTAGTGTCCATGTCTCACAACCATAGAGTAAGACAGGGATCACAAGCGACTTGAAGATCCGGATCTTTATCCTTCTGCACAGGTACCGACAACGCCAAATACTCCAGCTGAGCGAGTCCATAACACCGTGGGCTATGCCAATCCGCCGTAAGACTTCTTGACGTGACCCGCCGTCATTATGGACTGCGCTACCAAGGTATGTAAAACTTTCCAAGATCTCAATGTCCTCGCCACACGCATGAACAGACTGTACTGCTTCATCTAGTAAGTCTCCAAACACTTGGACCTTGGTTTTGAGCCAGGAGACCTCAAGTCCCAAAGGCTTTGCCTCCTCGTGCAGCGCCTCGAGAGCCATCACCAGGACCTCCAGTGACTCAGCAAAGATTACTGCATCATCGGCAAAAACAAGATCAGTGATCTTGGTGTTGCCGACGGATGTTCCGCAATCACTTTGATCTACAACCTTGTCCAATACCCAGTCCATACAAGCGTTGAAAAGCGATGGGGCAAGGACGTACCCTTGCCTCACTCCTGTATTCACAGGAAAGAAGCTGGATACACCTGACCCACACTTCACAGCACTCTCAGTCCCAAGATACAGACCAGTTATAAACCAATAGTCCTTGCAGGAATCACTCGAAGTCGCAGAAGATCCCAAAGTGACTCACGATGGACTGAGTCAAAAGCCTTCTTGAGATCAACATAGACTGCAAGCATCCCTTGTCGAAACTCACGTCGGCGTTCCACCAGGACACGAAGCGCTAGGATACGGTCCGTTGTTGACTTACCAGGGGTGAACCCAGACTGCAGAGGTCTCTGATGCTTCACCAGATGACTGCGAATCCGTGTCAGCAATAGATGGGCAAGCACCTTGCCTGGTACGCTGAGCAGTGTAATACCGCGGTAATTGTTGCAATCCTGACGGTCCCCTTTCCCTTTCCAGATAGGGACGACCAGCCCCCTTTTCCAGTCAGGAGGAATGGTACCTGATTGCCACACGGCAGTCAGGACAGCATGCAACCCGCGGATCATGGCCTCACCCTCAGCTTTGAGGAGCTCCGCACTGATATTACAAACACCAGCTGCCTTTCCACCCCTCAACTTTGCTACAGCCTCTCTGACTTCGTCAAGAGAGGGTGCGGTTTCGTCAATGGGAGGATCGGCATCCACTGCCTGTAACCCAGTGGTGTGAAGCTGCTCAGTTGGAGGGTCCACCGTGAACAACTGCCCAAAGTACTCAGCCCAACGAGCCATCTGCCCATCCATGTCCGACACGAGGCGCCCATCTGCTGTTCGAATAGCACTCGCCCGAGAAGGAGACTTGGAATGGAGCTTCTTCAGGGCTCGGTAGGCGGGTCGGAGGTCATTAGCGTTCAAATGGCCCTCGACATCCTCAGCGAGACTCCTGACATACCTCTCCTTGTCTCTCCCCAGGAGGGTTCTAGTCCGGCGTGACAGAGCCCTGTGCTGGTCCCGGTTCCCAGCCAGCCTGGCAGCGCGACTCTCCTCGATTTTCTCCAGCGTCTCCGTCGAGACAAAACCACGCCTTGACCTCGGGCGCTCCCCAATATACTCCTTGGCAGCCTGTAGAGTTTCACGTTTGAAGGTATCCCACAGTTCTACAGGGTCCCCGCGAGCACCGAGCACATCAAACCGATTTGAGACTGCAACCGCATACTCATGAGCACATGTCAAGTCCTTCAGTTTCTCATGACGAAACACAGTATGGTTACCTCTTGAGATTCTTCTGGACTTGACATGAAGCTTAAGTGTAGCAACAACAAGTCTGTGATCTGTTCCAAAGAACTCAGCACTCCGGTAAACCCTGCAGTTCTGGAGGATCCTCCAACGAGTACTAACGAGGATGTGGTCAATCTCCTTAGCTACCCCTCCGGCATTACTATACCATGTCCAGCGGTGCAGCTCTGGCCTCTGATACCAAGAACCTGCAATTCTCAACCTTCTGGATCTTGCAAAGTTCAGAAGCAGAGAACTGTTGGTGTTTCTGGTACCGTACCGGAGCCATGGGGACCAACACATAACTCGTAGCCATCTCTCACAGTGCCAGTAGTAGCATTGAAGTCGCCCAATACAATGAGTGTGTCCCGAGGAGGACACTGGTCTAAAACAGAGTCGAGTTTGGCGTAGAACATCTCTTTCTCTTCAGTTTTACGCATCTCGGTAGGAGCGTACACTGCAACAAGAGACATGAAACCCAGAGTGTGTTGCATCCTCACCCGCATTATACGCTCATCAACCGGAGTAACCTCAACAACTGACGGCTGCAGTTTGCTGGAAATGCCTATAGCTACTCCCCGTACACGGTGACCATTGCTGATGCCGGACCAGTAGTAGGTGTAACCCCCACTGCTAGTCTCGCCACTGCCAGGCCTCCTCGTCTCAGAGAGTCCCACTATATCCACCCTCAGCCTACTTAGCTCGCCTGATAGGAGAGGTAGTCGATGATCGTCTGAGAGGCTCAGAACGTTCCACGAGCCCACACGAAGAACCCTCCGCAGGTTGATCCCAGGAGTGATTCGACGGGCAGGTGCCGCTTCTGCACCGCCCCGGCCACCCCCATAAGAAAAAGTTGGGCTAGGGGGCCCTACGACTTGATTTAGAGTGCGGGATTCCCGAGGGCTTTGCCCCGCACTCGTCATAGGCAGACCCCTCCTCTGCGTCGGCATTGGAGGGGTCTGCATGGTCGGGCCCCCCCGGCAAAACCGGGTCGGGGGGGTAGCAAGAAGGGTCGACGGGATACGTTTTCGACGACACCGTCGAAACTTCCAAGTCATTTATTTACGGTGATACACAGGCGGCAGGTGTGTTGCGAAGCCGTACAGGTGTGTAGTGACAGGTGTGGTGTATGTGGTAAAGCGAGAGAGGTTAAGAGTGAGGTGTTAGCCCCCCAGTGTGTGTGTCTGACCTAAAGAGCGAACGCGCAGTTCTCGTCCACTATAACGGCGTCATCCCCGTACCGCCGCGGCCACGGGTACGGCGCGGGCCACAGTGGGCCATAGAAGCTAATCTCTGGGAAGCGGGACTCGAACCTAGGATCAACGCATCAAGGTATACTCGCGGTACGTCTCTGTAGTATTCAGCGGGAGACACTTAGCGAAAACACGTCAATATATTCCATTTACCGGCATTAAACTATGATGTCATATATTTCAGGGAGAATATTACGCTGAAAGGCTAATATTGCGGCAATGTATTATCGTCCACCCTATATTTATCAATAGCAATACTCCTATTGTCACTAATAATTGTCACATAAATAATGTATTTAAGAGTAAATCTCGCCTTATCTCCCATTAAATAAGTCTATATGGAAGTGAGCTAACTCAAATTTTCTCTAAGTGTTAAACCACTCTCTATCTAAAAATTACATTGGAAGTCAACTAGCTTTAATTTTCTCTACGTGTTAGAGTTTCTCTAAGGGAAAATCTCAGCTTATTTACTCTTAATATGTCTGTATATCTGGGATAATAAGTAAACATGGCCGCCCAGTGGTTCCTGAACGCTGATTGGCTGATAACGTAGCTAGGCCTCTGATTGGCTCGTGGGAATCCTGAGGTGACGAGTTGCCGATTACGTATTTCAAACGAATAATTCGCTCTTTTTTTTGCGAAGCGAGCTTGGACACCTATTTCAGCCGAATTCATTCTTTGGTACTAAATTGATTGGTGAATCTGTCATATAGGCTTGTAAAATGTTTACTCCACGAATGGGGGCAAGGAGGCTACAGGCGCAAAGGAAGAAATTTCGCACAGAAGGTTATATTTCGTCTCTTAACTAATTTATGCATGAACTATTATGGACAGTAAGCAGTTTTACGCGAATAATCTGTAAATAAAAATACATTAG
>JACEEZ010002159.1:38826-53826 GCA_016584305.1 Chionoecetes opilio
AATGTCGTAACCACTGAGACCGACGTGTTCTATTAAAAATATGTACGAAGCCTTCACACATACTATCATTTGAACTCTCTAATTAACAATAGGCAATGAACAGTGGACGATAGAGCGCTAAAAGAAAAGGCAGAGCAGGAATGAGGACGAGGAGGAGGAAAATGCTGGCAGGAAAGAATGGGGGGACGGTAACCCATTGCCTACTGACTCTTTATCTCTCTCAAGACAGACACTAACGATCGGGAAACAGTAAAGTGGGGGCAAAAAGTGGTGGCTGAGATAACGCAGGTGAGACGTCGGAGCTAGACTGGTCGGGAAGACAGGATGGAACAGAAAGGAAGACAAAATAAAGGGAATAAATATTGGGGATCAAGTGAAAATAAGACTGAAAAAAGGCATTCATAGAGGAAAACATAGAATAAATTATGAACAAAAACGAATGAAAGGATTGAACAAAAAGGATGACAAGAACTAAATTGAAAAAAATTGGTGATCAAGTGGAAATTAGACCGAAAAAAGGCATTCATAAAGGGAAACACTTTCATAATTAATTATTCGAAATATGTTGACAATGTCTTCTGTGACAAAATATAGGTTGATAATAAAAATATTATTATCTAACTGTTTATGACTCTCCTAAAACACTGCGATAATAATAACAAGTGTTTGTAGGCCCTTCGGACCCATGTATTGATGTTTGTAGTAGTAGTATATATTAGACAACAATGTGAGTGCAAATTCCAATCATGTTGTTGCTGTCGTTGGTCACTGGTCAAAGTGCCTCGGGATAGACCACCTACCACCACCGTAGCTTGCCTCACCCCAGCCCCACGCCTCCCTCACCCCAGCCCCACGCTTGTCTCACCCCAGCCCCACGCCTGCCTCACCCCAGGCCCACGCTTGCCTCACCCCAGCCCCATTCCTGTCTCACCCCAGCCCCACGCCTGCCTCACCCCAGCCCCACGCCTGTCTCACCCCAGCCCCACGCCTGCCTCACACCAGCCCCACGCCTGCCTTACCCCAGCCCCACGCCTATCTCACCCCAGCCCCACGCCTGCCTCACCCCAGCACTACGCCTGTCTCACCCCAGCCCCTCACCTGCCACACCTCAGTCCCACACCTGCCTCACCCCAGCCCCACGCCTGACTCACCCCAGTCCCACGCCTGCCTCACCCCAGCCCCACGCCTGTCTCACCCCAGCCCCACGCCTGTCTCACCCCAGCCCCACGCCTGTCCTGCAAGCACACACACACATACACACACACACACACACACACACACACACACACACACACACACACACACACACACAACACACACATACACACGCACACACACTTGGGTAGCTCCGTAGTGTAAGGGATAGCACGCTCGGCTCACAACCGAGAAGTCTCGGGTTCGATCCCCGGGCGGAGCGAAGACAGACGGACGGTCTTCTTAAAACCCGAGCCCCTGTCCACCCAGCAGTGAATGGGTTCCGGGTGTTAGCCGGGGGTTTGTGACCCCCCTCCCGGGGTGGTGGCTTTGGCCAACACTAAGCACTAAGGATGAATGATAAAATAAATGTTGATATGGAGACGGGGCCATACGAGCGTTGCTAAGGCCCTGTAAAATACAACTAGATGAATACACACATGCACACCAGCACACACACACACACGCACACAAACGGTAAGTCCATGAGTCTACGGTGTTAGTGAAATGCGGCAAGATGTTACCGCATAGTTTCTTCCTGTAATCTGATACTCCTAAAAGTGTTTTTAGCCCCAAAACCCCCTTGAAAATGATTCAATCGACATGGAACCAAGCCGCTTACCACCTACGATGTATTTGCGAATTTTTTTGTCTACTCTCACCAAAATTGAATCAACAGTTTCGGCTACTCAAAACAGACAGACAGACAGACAGACAGACACACGGCTACTCCCATAGTATATTACACAAGTGATTGTGGGCCCTTCGGACCCATGTATTGATGTTTGTAGTAATAGTATATATTAGACAACAATGTGAGTGCAAACTCCAATCGTGTTGTTGCTGTCGTTGGTCACTGGTCAAAGTGCCTCAGGGTAGACCACCTACCACCACCGTAGCCTGCCTCACCACAGTCCCACGCATGTCTCACCCCAACCCCACGCGTCTCACCCCAGCCCCAGCCTGCCTCACCCCAGCCCCACACCTGTCTCACCCCAGGCCTCACGCCTCCCTCACCCCAGCCTCACGCCTGTCTGAACCCAGCCCCACACCTGCCTCATCCCAGCCCCATGCCTGCCTCACCTCAGCCCCACGCCTGCCTTACCCCAGCCCCACGCCTGTTTCACATCAGCCCCACGCCTGCCTCATCCCAGCCCCACGCCTGTATCACCCCAGACCCACGCCTGCCTCACCCCAGCCCCACCCCTGTCCTGCAAGCACACACACACACACACACACACACACACACACACACACACACACACACACACACACACACACACACACACACACGTACACACACATACACAAGGACGCACGCACACACATGCACACACACACATATATGCATGCACGAACACACACACATACAGACACACATACACACACACACACACACACACACACACACACACACACACACACACACACACACACACACACACACACACACACACTCATACACGCACACACACGGTAAGTCCATGAGTCTACGGAGCTAGTGAATGCGGCAAAACAAAAACGCTACCGCAGAGTTTCTTCCTGTAATCTGATACTCATACAAGTGTTTTTAGCCCAAACCCCCCCTTCAAAATGATTCAATCGACATGGGACCAAGCCGCTTACCACCTACGATTTATTTGCGATTTTTTAAGCTTACTCTCATCAAAATTGAATTTACAGTTTCGGCTACCCAAAACAGACAGACAGACACACAGACACCCACATACACACACACACACACAGACACACAGCTACTCCTATAGTATATTAGATGCCTACGTTAGAATAATGACCCAAGTGTCTCTCTCTCTTCTCTCTCTCCTCTCTCTCTCTCTCTCTCTCTCCTCTCTCTCTCTCTCTCTCTCTCTCTCTCTCTCTCTCTCTCTCTCTCTCTCTCTCCTCTCTCTCCTCTCTCTCTCTCTCTCTCTCCTCTCTCTTCTCTCTCTCAAACACACACACACACACACACAGACACAGACACAGACACAGACAGCACACACACACACACACACACACACACACACACTCCATAGTGTACACACTTAGGGAACTCCTTAGTGTAAGGGATAGCACGCTCGGCTCACAACCGAGAAGTCCCGGGTTCGATCCACGGGCGGAGCGGAAACAGATGGGTTGTTTCCTTCAAATACCCATAGTCTTTCGGGGCCAACACAAAGCACTAAGGATGAATGATAAAAATGTTGATATGGAGACGGGGTCACACGAGCGTTGCTCTGGCCCCGTAAAATACAACTAGATGAATACACACACACACACACACACACACACACACACATACACACACACACACACACACACACACCACTATGCAATGCTCGTCTACAGAATCCTCCCTAAGCTCATTCCATTCTGTCAATTTCTCTTCACCTCCTAACATTGGATTGATCGGTAGGAAGACTGTAATATAACTCACCTATTGGGCCATTCTCTTGCACCTCCCCAAACATGGTGGCATTTGGGAAGAGCGGGGCATTATCGTTGATGTCCTTCACCACCACCGTCACCACCGTCTCCGCCACATGCACCTGCTCCCTTCTCATCTCCTCCACCATTGCCTGCACCATCTGCCACCGTCTGTTTACTTTTTCGCCATCTGCTGGTTGTTCGTGATCCTTTTCCTCCTTTTCCTTGTCTCTCTCTTTGTTGGTGACGGATAAGCTCCCAGGCGCCTCGCATCGGCCCGCCACTGCCTTATACGTCCTCACATACACGAGGTCCTCCCCCAACTGGCTCATAATGATACGATCCACCTTCATGTGCTCACTGCTCTTCGTCAGCTTATCGATGTCGGGCTGGTCACGCGTATGGCGTCTTTCTAACATCTCTCCTGCAGTCCTCTCACTCGATACCGTTTGGGTCCAGATAGTCCCTTTTTTATACTTTTTGTAACGTCTATTTTGGTACGTGAGTTTGTGGTTCGAGTACAGCTGATAAAGGTTACAGTTCATGGCACCTGTTGATTCATTAAGTAAAGCTGCAGTCTTTTTTTTTTTTTTCCCCTCCGTATCTAACCAACTATAGTCATCACCAGTAGGCTGTGCAGGTATGTATTCAGCAGGCGGCAGTTTGTTTGAGCTGTGGCTATACTTGACGCCGTTAGAAGGCTCCTCTGATGACTTGGCGGCTTTAAAGACCCTACAGTCGTTACCTTCCATGGTAATAAATGGAGTACCGAGGTTCAATGATGAAGTATAATTGCTATTTGATATGCTTTCATCATGAGAGTATATTTTGCGTTTTAAGAACTCAATAAATCTGTTTTGGTCCCTGTTCTTTCTCTTACACCTTCCTCAAGACCCTCTGGTTCTTGTTTTCCTCCGAGGGATAGCAATTCACGTTGAAAGCCACTCTGCGGATGTTTTCTAAAGGTGCGGTACTTGGCTCTCTTCGCCTTGGCCCACTCTTCGTTTCTATTGAGAGTTTTCCTGTAGCGTTCAGAGCCACACATGGTTTCCCTCAGCCATTTACTTCCCGTCGTAGGTTCTCTTCCATCAGTGTTGCAAGGATGTATAGAGCTGAATTTCCCTTGCGATGCATTGTTCTCTTTTATCCTTTTCATGCTCCCTATGGCAACTTGTTTATTAATCACTGTTTTATGTTTTCTTGCTAACAATGTGTCGTCTTTTGAATTTCTGTGAATTTTGTCGAGTAACTTTCTTTCTGTTATCCAATTATTTTGGTAGATGTGTTGCTCCTTAACTGAGTGCTTCCCATAGTGGCTTGATGTCTTTTCCTCGTTTATAGTGGGTATTATATTTCCCTTGTTGGTTATTCCATTTTTACTCTTTGCCGGAAAAGCTAGCGTGGCCTCCTCTCTGCCTCCACTCACTCCCCTCATCCTCAAGGTCTTACAGCCGGCCGCTACCTTCCCCTTGACTCTCTGGTCTTCCTCCAATTCTTCTTTCGATTCCATTCCTTCCTTTTCCTGCCCTCCGTTCCCCTCCTCCTTTAGAATAGCACTGGACGACGAAATCGGATCTCGCCGGACGAATCGTTGATCGGGTAGCCTTTGATCAGTCTGCTGGAAATACTCAATTTGCAATGGCCAACGAAAGTCATACACCATATCCTGTTTCCTCTCCAAGGAAATTTCGGGAGCTTTGGAAAAGTAATACGGTCTTTCAAGTGGGCTTCTTTTGTTGCCTAAAGTGTATTGTGATCCCAGAAATATGGCGGAGTCCTGGACGGGAGGAGACCATGGCACACCGAGATCCTGGGGGCGACCCTGGGGACTAGGCGGGGAAAGGCGGGGGCGTCTTGAGGCCCGAGTGGCGGCGGCGGCCAGGGACGGCGAGACTCGCTGGCCATCTCTCACCTGGACCTTCACGCGCCACACCGCCCGACCTTTGGGCGGATCTCGGTCCACAGCCTGTGGGAAGAATCTATGTACATTTTGCACCATAATATCTAGGTAGTGTTGTGAAGCACTAGATGTGGATTCTACATTCAGGGAATAATGTGTTGGTGTCCCAGACGAACTCAAGCCTCTGTGGATTCCGTTGTGGAGATTGAAATAATTTATATGGTAATTGTTTGATTGAGACTTAATATTGTTAATGACACTGATGATGTTTGTTCAGTTGTTTTGTCATTTAATCATTTAATGTAATATTGCACATTGTTTATTGTAAGTTTGTTTGTATGTATGAATGCATTCTCTCTCTCTCTCTCTCTCTCTCTCTCTCTCTCTCTCTCTCTCTCTCGTTTGGGCCGTGTTTAACGCTCATCTCCATGAAATTTTTAACTGAATCATGATTGTCTTCAAAACTATTAATAACTTATGATTCCATTCTGTCTGTGAAGGTTAACATTGAATTCAATAACACCATAACGGGTGCTGTGAAATTTAGTGGCTAATGCATTTTTGTGTAACCGAATATACGTACATAGATTGTGTATGAAAGACATGCACTTAAACTTTACCTGCGCAGGATAAGTAGCATGTTTACACACCTGAAACAATTAAGGCGCCGAAAGCTTACCGTGCCTGCGAACAATTTCCTGCCGTGAACACAGAATCTCTTTTCGGAATTGTTTCCCAACGAATTCCAATGGGGAGTTTTCTAATAAGCTCACGCTCAAGCCTGTTTCTTGCGCTCTCATATCCTCTGCCCTCTGAGCGTGAATGATCTATCATTTACCGTAAATTTCCTGTACTTTTTCGGGACATATCAGAATTACCCTTCAATACAACAACTGAAACAGTTATTAATAAAAAATGCAGTTTATCATTTTGTTTTTCAGCACTTGAAGAAAATATTGGCAAAACATAGAATACTTGAAAACTCAATTTCTTAAAATCGTCATTTCATGGAAACACTGCACTTTCAAGCTGAATGAAGCTTCAGGAAGTATGTACTTGTATGTAAGCTTTCGCCGAGTACCTGTTTTGGATGTGTCTGTCTCTTTTGCGACGAACATTTAACCAAGAAATAGTGTGGCGTTCAGCATCTCCGAAGAAACCATCCCGATGTCGGGATCTGATATCAGTCACTTCTTCTTATCCACGGCTGGGGGGAAGAGTCTTGTTTTGTTCTTGTTTTAGGGCTGCGAGGATCCCTTGGGGAACACTATGAACCCTGGTGATGTCCTATGATGCTATTACAGGCGTGGTAGTTGACCTGTCTCCTCAGGAAGGCACAGGTGAGGCAGATAACGGCGGATGCATGCGTTCCTGCAGCCCGCTCTTTTTCAAGACAACAAGTAAACAAGACCCATGTATTGTCTTCGATAGAGGACTGTTCGTTGAGGTGCCAATTACTTAAATTACTTCTTGGTTAAATGTTCGTCGTAAGAGAGACATATACACCCAAAACAGGTACTCAGTGAAAGCTCACATACAAGTACATACTTCCTGAAGCTTCATTCAGCTTGAACGTGCAGTGTTTCCATGAAATGATGATTTTAAGAAATTGAGTTTTCAAGTATTTTATGTTTTGCCAATATTTTCTTCAAGTGCTGAAAAACAAAATGATAAACTGCATTTTTTATTAATAACTGTTTCAGTTGTTGTATTGAAGGGTAATTCTGATATGTCCCGAAAAAGTACAGGGAGTTTACGGTAAATGATAGATCATTCACGCTCAAAGGGCAGTGGATGTGAGATGCGCGAGAGACATCTGGCGGCTTAGCTTTGAAAACTCCCCAATTATCATAGTAAACTTTTGGAATTTATCTCATAGGTTTAATCAAGGTTTCCAGGGAAGGAGTTTCCAATATTTCATTTCTTAACTTTAAGTATAATCAGCCAATTGAAACCCAGTAATAGCCAGAGGACGAAATAAAAATGTTTCTGAAAAGTTGCCAGTTAAAGTATCCACATGAAAAAAAGATGCTGGGTTTATCATGATACGTTTACTAATTTGAAGATGTTGAACATTGCAGTGAAAAAATACATAATGTCTGTAATTTGAAATGAAATATAGTGGCGTGAGGAACACAGAAGGTATCTGTTCCACTTGACTGTCGGTGCTTAATGTGCTTTAAGTGCTGTTTTGTGAGGCAGTGTGCTGAGTGCTGAGTGGTAGGAGTGAAGGTGGAGGCGCCGCTCTGATGAAATAAAGTGTCTGCCTAAATACTTTACTCCGTTTATTGTTGGTGTCAGGCACGGTTACTTAATTTTCCTATACGCTGAGTGGTTAGTGCGATTTCTATTTATGATGAGGCTTGCGTTGTGATGAGGGTTGTTGTCACCAATTAAATATAAGAGCTTTTACCTTATTGTTCAGGCTCACTTTTACCTACATTCTAGTGTTTTCCTAAATAGTGTAGTGAAGAGAAAGGAGTAGTTGTGAGGCTTCATAAGAGAAACTCATCATCGTTCACCGTAACTAGCATTCTATCCATCACATACCATGGCTTCTGGCAACGTCACGCTCAACACCTCCACCTCCACCAATACCAACACCACCAACTACCACCACCTCCACCACCACCAACAACAACAACACCAACACCACCACCAACATCACCAACGCCAACAACAACACCACCACCAACATCAACACCAATACCACCACCAACACCAACACTACCACCAACAACACCACCAACAACAGCACCAACACCACCTACACCACCACCACCACCACCACCACCACCACCACCACTACATCCACCAGCACCAACACCAACACCAACACCACCACCACCACCTCCACTACCACCACCACCACCAACAACAACAACACCACCAACACCATCACTTTCACTGATGATGTAATCCCTTTAACTTATAATGATACACTGAGAGAGGAAGTTATCAGCCTCCCCGACCTACTATTCCTCGCCTATTATGAAACTCCGGGAAATAAGCCACTAGTCCGGTGGCAGAGCAGCATATTTCCAGTGAACCTTGCAATGTTTGGCAACAATCGTCTTTTGGCTTATTTTGATAGGTATTAGTGTCTAGATAAAATTTAGGGTGGGTGGCCACTTGTCACCGGCTTGGCTTTTTCAGAATCCAAGATGGCCGCCAAGATGACCGCCATATATAATCAACATATAAATTAGGCTGTAACTCCTGTTCTAAGTACAGTAAAAGGATGAAACTGGTGTCTAAATTTATGTTTTAGAGACCAAGGAAGTGAATTATGATGTTATTGGATCGTTTAGCGGCCATCTTGATGACATAAATCCAATATGGCCGCCAAAAATACATGTAAAAATGCCAAAATCACACAAAATCGCACCAAAAACTTAACGATCTACGTTTCGGTTGCAGGATCTGACGTGAGCGATGATATGGCTGAAACAGGAGGCCACAAGGATGCCGAGGAATGCTTCTTCAAGACTGTTTACAGCTGTGGGGTTGGGAAGTTGATACAGTCTTCACGAATCGACACAATATTGGCAGCTAGTAACCTTCGCCAAGATGATATCAGACTACGAAAAGAACTATCTGATGGATCATCTACTGTCAGATGTCACAAAAATTGCGTATCTAAGTACTATGTATCTCCTTCCACTCGCAATAAATTGGGCAAGCGTATGCCAAAGGAAGAGACAAATGAAGATTCCAACGCTGGGCCTAAGCGATTGAGTTCCAGTATCGGTGGTGATGTCTTTGACTTTCAGAAGCACTGTTTGTTCTGCCATGACATTACTCCTTGCATATTACCGAATGAGTATGATCCCAAGGTGCCACAACAGTACAGAGTCCCTGCGTCGAGAGTAAACACAGACAAGATGGGTGATGGTGAGACGTACAAGCAGTACCCACTTGACCTTTGTGAGAAACGTGGAGATGAACTGGGTAGAATAGTCCGTAACCGCATCATTGGAGCACCATCCGATCTGCACGCGGCAGATGCAAAGTATCACCGCAGTTGCAATGCCAATTTCCATCGTGATGCTCATAGAACCACCATGATCGATAGCAAAGGTTCTGCTGATGACCAAGCTTTCGCTGAAACAGTCCATGTACTCGGTTGTGATCGCTCGAAAGTTTGGAATTCGCTTGATGTTGAAGCAGTATACGCAGACAAGGGTGGATCTGTCATGTCCAGACGTGTCCTTGTTGAGAACGTCATCCAACATTTCGCTGAAAATATGTTGGCATTACATTCCCCTGGAGTGGCAACGTTACTAGTGTTCAGGAAGCATGTTGCCACAAATCTCAGGCTTGTGGATGATGACCAGAATGGCGACATGGATGAATGTATCCGGAAAGTTGGCAAGCAGATCATGAAGGAGATCAAGGCAGCTAAGCAAGACTTCAAATCCTACAATAAGCACATTGATCGAGAATTAGCCTCAGAGTGTATTAGTGAGACGTTGGTGAAGCTACTATCAGCGATCAAGTCTACTTTCCACAATTCACTACAATCCATCATGGTGGGTAATACCGTGAGCTCAGTGGTAACATCTCAACCAACACCATTACAGATAGCTATAGGAGTACTACTTGGTGACCATAAGATGATCATCACAGAACTGTACAAATATAACGTTTCTTGTTCCTACGATGAGGTTCGACGATTCAGAAGGTCAGCAGGTGCGCAGTCGTCAAAAGCACAGCAGTTAGCCGGACTCAGAGATGCCGCACTGGGCGGACTTGTGCAAATCATCATCGATAACTTTGATGCTGTGATCAGTTCCCAAAACTGCCGCCTTGAATGTCATTACATGGCAATGCTGGCAGCTCAGTGGAAAACCGATCTTGACCGCCTTGATGGTTTGGATACAGCGACCTCTCGCTTATCAAAAGAAGAAATGAAGCATCCTATCCCGTGGGAGACACCAGTCGTTGAGTATGCGGGACCGAAGAAACCTCCTATGCCATTCACTGCTACAAACCTATTTGCCATGGCAGACGACTTTGTACAAGCCACGACAGTCTCAATTGACAGAGCCAAAGATTTAGACTTCAGCTTCATCAAAGACGTGCTCTTTGAAGCTAACACTCCTGAGTACAACGGGTACAATACAAGTCACTGCCGTGTGGCAGGAATGACTCCAGCACCCAAGACAGCGGTGGTATATCTTCCACTCATCAACATGAAGCCAGGGGACCCGACTACTGTCCTAACTTCCATCACCCGAGGATTCGAAGTCACCAGAGCATCCAACCAGGATATTCTCGTTCTCACCTGCGATCAGGCCATATATAAGATCGTCGTTGATATCACATTTCATCAACCAGATCTGCTCACCGACATAGTGGTGATTCTTGGTGGGATGCATTTCCTGATGGATTTCGTGAGTTGCGTTGGCACTCTCATGGCGGACAGCGGCCTCAAGGAGATTATGATGGCATCCTTCGGCTCCGTCGAGAAGATGTTGCAAAGGAAGAAATATCCACAGAATGTTCGGGCACTAAGATTGCTCACAGAGGAGCTGCTTCGACCAGTATTTGAGAGGGAGAATCTACACCTGACCAGCATGGATGATCTGGAGAAGCTACTTGATGAACTCGCCACTCAGAGTCGTACCATAAAGCTCTGGGTGTATAACGTCATCAAACCCACATTTCTAATGATGATGTTTTGTCGGGCGACGCATGAAGGCGATTGGCCATTCCACATCAAAGTAGCAGAATCAATGCTTCCATACATGTTCGCAGCCCACAAGTACAACTATGGCAGGTACGGCCTCTACTACGTACGCTCCATGACTTGGTTGGGACCAGAGATTCTGGAAAAGTTCTACAGAGGAGAGCAGTCACTACACCACAATGCCGGTGTCTATAACGGACAGTGGAGCGACATGTTTATAGAAACGAACTGATGAGGAAGGGGCATGGACCAGGTGGCACCATTGGCAACACAGAAAATCCTCAAACGATGGCGACGTGGGTGTACAACATGGATGCGACCATGACCCTGACTGGTGACCTGAAGAAGATGTCTGGAGCTGACGAAAAGGTACAGCTGACCCACAAGGAGGAATCTACCAGTCGCATTCGTCGAGATGGCAATGATCGTAAATCACTGAAGGCTAATCTTGAGTCATGCATCGACCCACTGGATCCAGCTACCCACGATGCAGGATGTCTGCTCAACATCTCGAATGGTCAACTAGCTCAGCCGAATGTTAACATAGACAAGGCAGTGGAGATTGGAGCTAATCAGCTGATCCAGTTCGAAGCACTATGGCCAGAGGGCTTTTACAGCTCACTCACAAAACAGGTCACAACCTTTGCCGCAAAGAAGAAACGTCTAACAGTCGAGGATAATGTCGTCATGGACCAAGAGGCTATATACGCTCGGGTTATTGGCCTTCTGGTGAGCCAGCGCGATCTCGATCTGGAACAAGTCCTCTCCACAGAGCTAACTGCATATCCGCCCTCGATGTTTCAAGCTGATGGCAAGATGCGAGTGGCAACGGGAAAAGCTACACTGAAAAAGAACCTTCAGGTAGAAGTTTCACAACGCCTAATCACAAGCCCAACATCTATGGTGGTTGATGTGTCCGCTCTTCTGTGGACATTAGAATGGCCATCCCAAGGAACCGTTGACACGTTCATATCGGTGTTCAAGGTCTGGGTCAACGAGAGGTTGCTTGAAGCTGATGTCCACCTGTGCTTCGATCGCTATTTTGAATACTCTACAAAGAGCAGCACCAGATCAGCTCGAGCCAACGCTACCCGGGTCCATCAGCTCGAACGGAAAATTCCACTGCCGGCTCGGGACGCAGTACTTAAGAACTCAGCCAATAAGAAACAGCTCAACACTGCTTTGCGATGCGATCCTGAGTGATGATAACTTCCTGCAGCATGCGACACAGAACCACCAGTTGGTGGTTACTGGGGAAAACGACATGCCCACGCAGGTATCGAAGGGTCGTAAGTCGCCTCGTCTGGACCTAGCATCAACACATGAAGAAGCTGACATCACTCAACAGGCCATCCACCTTGCAAAAGAAGATCCAGAATCACACGTGCGGGTCGTGTGTGACGACACAGACGTGTTCGCGTTACTTGCTTACTACTACTTGAGTGAGAAGCTCCAGTCATCATTGACGATGCAGTCTCCAATCATGGGTCGGTCGTGCATTGACGTGAAGGAAACCGCTCGTAAACATTCAGCAATCGTACCCGAGCTCTTGGCGCTTCATGCTCTAACTGGCTGTGATTCAGTTGCTGCGACTTATGGAATTGGGAAAACAAAAGCAATCGCTGTGGCTCGAAAAGGCTACACTCTGGATCAGCTTGGTAAACCCTTGGCAAATATCGTTGAAGTCACCGAACAAGCAACAGCTTTCATGGGTGCGTGCTATGGCATTACAACTCCCACCTCTTCGATGACCAAGATCCGCCAGAAGCTATGGGCACAGAAGACTGGCAAATCGACAGCAGCACCGAAGCTGTGTAGTTTGCCCCCAACTACAGAAGCGTTTGAGCAGAACGTTCGTAGAGCACTTCACCAAGTCGCTCACTGGTACAGTGCCCTGAGTGGGGATCCACCAACTCTCGCCGCAGTGGAACACGGGTGGGAAGCTGATGACACTAACAAGTGTCTCATCCCTCGAAATATGGAGGACGGTGTATCCTACGCCCCGGAGCACATTCTCAAGCTGGTCAGATGTGGCTGCACATCTGAGCGAGCATGTAGTGGTGGGAAATGTGGCTGTATGGGGCGCCAACTTCCATGCACGATGTTCTGCACCTTCTGTGGTGGTATTGCCTGTTCCAATCCATTCAACATCACTGAGAGTGCAACAGATCATGCCGATATCCCTGATGACAGCGATGAGGCAAACGACCGAGCAATGGATGTCGACGATGAGGACGATGAATTGTTCCTAGATATAAGATATTTTGTCCATTGGGGCATTAATTTAGCTTCATTTACTAGAGTATAACATGTATAATATGTATTGATATAACGTTGAAACATTTGGGCAACGTGAAGAGCCAAATTGTTGCATTTATTATTAGGTATTATTACTACATATTATTATTTATATTATTATTATTATTATTATTATTATTATTATTATTATCATTATTATTATTATAATTATTATTATTATTATCGGTAGTATCATATACTTTACATGTATGTCTACTTTTAAGTCACGCAAATGTCATGTTTGAGAGATGATAATTATTACAATAAATGTTGTCCGATTCTAAATAGATTTGTTTTCTTATATTTTGCTTGCTATCATAATCAATATTGCTTGTAAACTGGCGAATGACTTCAAATCACTATTATATGCTTACATGCACATAATATATATACAGACACTTTATAATTCAACTGCATGTACAACAGATTATATTAGTTTTAGTGTGATTTTGGCATTTTTACAGGTATTTTGGCGGCCATATTGGATTTATGCCATCAATATGGCCGCCAAATGATCCAATAACATCATAATCCACTTCCCTGGTCTCTAAAACATATATTTAGACACCAATTTCATCCTTTTACTGTACTTAGAACAGGAGTTACAGCCTAATTTATATTTTGGTTATATATGGCGGTCATCTTGGCGGCCATCTTGGATTCTGAAAAAGCCAAGCCGGTGACAAGTGGCCACCCAGCCTAAATTTCATTTAGACCCTAATATCTATCGAAAAAAGTAAAAAAAATATTGATGCCAAACATTGCAGAGTCCCCCGGTCCAACCACCGGACTACACGCCAGAACAGCAAATATAATTAACTTACTGATATTAAAAACCTTTTCGAAAGATTTATTTTAACTTTCCGCGTAGAATTTCCATCATATATGAATTGTGGATGTGGAAATGTGTAAGAAAATTAATTAATGTAATCTTGAACCTCCCCCAAAAAATGTAGACGAAGAAAATATATTTCCTTTTCATGATAAGAGATTACCGTGTATTTGGATGGCGCCTTGGATGCGTGAAAAAACTGTAACAAACCGAAATATAGAAAATCTCTTCTCACCCTGCGGTTTTTTTTTGCGGGTGCGTTATAGTGATTGGTTCTGTGGGCTGCAGGAAAGTGATGCACGGCAGTATCGGAAACCAATCATCAATCACTTAGAGGCTCCGGCCATGAATAGGCAATCAGCTCATCTTTTTATATGAATTTATTACCTAGAGTGTGAGAGAGAGATTCCAAAGTTGTGTGTGTGTGTGTGTGTGTCTGACTGTGTGTGTGTGTGTGTGTGTGTGACTGTGTGTGTGTTGTGTGTGTGGTGTGTGTGGTTGTGTGTGTGTGTGTGTGTGTGTGTGTGTGTTGTGTGTGTGTGTGTGGGTGTGTGTGTGTGTGTGTGTGTGTGTGTGTGTGTGTGTGTGTGTGTGTTGTGTGTGTGGTGTGTGTGTGTGTGGTGTGGTGTGTGTGTGTGTTGTGTGTGTGTGTGTGTG
>JACEEZ010002159.1:58826-68826 GCA_016584305.1 Chionoecetes opilio
TTGAGAGACGCGCGTCCCAGGCTCACATTATTCGGAGCTCCCAATTCTTTCACCGGGACTGCGGGAGTGACGGGGTGACGCCACTGTGACGTCACTGATCGCCACGCCCACGTAGACACAGACAGCAAAAACGTGTAGTGTGAACCCCGCCTTGACCTAGTAGTTTGGGGGGAAGTAATTAACGGCTTGGGTTTCCTCGTTTGTCATAGCGTGCTAGGTCAGGAGTGTTGTGATCAATTAAAGGCGCCATTCGTGGACTAGGTTAAGCATTTGTGAGTCCATGCTTGAGAAAGGCGTGTGTGTCATTCACCCACAGCCTGATCACGCACTGGACACGCAATCTCTCTTACCCTACCGGAAGGAGTTTGAGTTCATAATAGACCGATCTTTGGGTATAGCTGGGAGCTCTCACACCACAACCCGCCAGGGTGGCGCGGTTGGTAGAATCACGGACTGGTGTTGCAGAGTCCCTGCGCCATTCGGTCAGCGGTTCGAGTCCACCAAACTCGTCCTGGTGTGGTGGCGCTTTGTACAGTCAATAACCTTGTAGTTGGTACTTGCAAAGTGTCTAGATAGGATCAAAGTATCTTATCTTATCTCACACCACACAAGCCCATCCCTATGCTCTAGGAATCTAGGTGGACAGTTATCTCCCGCATTTGTCATGAAAAATCCTAATGACCGTGCGGAGATTAAACGTGAGACCACAGAAAGGCCAAGCACGCTCTGGACCACCAAGCGGGCATTACGTGTGTGTGTGTGTGTGTGTGTGTGTGTGTGTGTGTGTGTGTGTGTGTGTGTGTGTGTGTTTTCAAATGTGTCGTAGAAAAAATACATAATCTTGAATAAATAGACAGCTTTCGTATACTGTATTTATTGTATGGTCTCAAACACAAAAACATACCCCCTCCACACACATACACACACACACACACACACACACACACACACACAGGCGACGCACGGGTGGTATCCAGAAAAAGAAACTTGTTTGCAAATCTCTCGGAATGCTAATGTTTGTACTTACAATGTGACTCACGCATGAGCTGGTGGGAAACCGAGTGGAGGCAGGAAATAGGCGCGTAAAAGCGAGTGTTTACCTAAAGCACGCCACCAGTTAGGCCAAATAAGGAGAAACCGAAGACCGAATACGAGGAGAGGAAACTGGAGCTTGATAAGAAAAAAGAAGAAATATACACACGGGTCACACAATTCTATGGCTGAGGATATTCAGGGGTAACAAAACAAAGTTTAGATATCAGCAACATTTCCTTTTGAAAATTGAGAAGGAAAAACAGAGATGAGCTAATTTGAAAATACAATTGGATTGTCACCATTGGATGTATTGCTTTTGGTGTTTGCAAGACTGTGATCCATCTTTACTGTTCCTGGTGCCCTCTCGGTGTATTGTTCTAGGTCAGTTAGTGGTTTTTGACTTAAACCAGAACACTTAATTGTTACACACTCTAGTCTGTCTTTCAGATGACTCGTCTCCCCCCACACACACACTTTCTAATCAATCAATCAATCATTGGGGGCATGCGCCGGGGGGCGCATCGCCTCGCCCACCCTACGACGCCACTCCCGGGGGTCACCACGCGCGAGTTCCCAAGCAGGCTCATTTCCCATACCAAGCAGCTCTCGACAAGAATCATCAACTTGCCCCAGCCACGAGCCTTGTGGGCGCCCTCTTGGCCTCCTCCACGCCGGATTGTCTCTTACAGATACAACCCGATGGGAAGGATCGGTTTCAGGGTAGCGTGCCACATGCCCATATAGCCGAAGTTGGCGCTGACGGACTATGCAGGTAATGGGCCCTCGTTTCAGTCTCCGGGCAATCGCTGTTTTGACACGTAATCATCCCAGCGATCCCCCATGTTTCTGCGAAGACACTTATTCCCAAAGGCATTGATTCGTCTCTTCAAGTCACTATTTAGTTCCATGTCTCACAACCATAGAGTAAGACGGGGATCACAAGCGATTTGAAGATCCGGATTTTTACCCTTCTGCACAGGTACGACAATGCCAAATACTCCCGCTGAGCGAGCCCATAACACGTGGGCTATCCCAAACCCCCGTAAGACTTCTTGACGTGACCGCCGTCATTATGGACTGCGCTACCAAGGTATGTAAAACTTTCCAAGATCTCAATTCCTCGCCACACGCATGAACAGACTGTACTGTTCATCTAGTAAGTTTTCAAACACCTGGACCTTGGTCTTGAGCCAGGAGACCTCAAGTCCCAAAGGTTTTCCCTCCTGTGCAGCGCCTCGAGAGCCATCCCCAGGACCTCCAGCGATTCAGCAAAGATTACTGCATCATCGAAAAAACAAGATCAGGATTTTGGTTTTGCCGACGGATGCTCCACAATCACTTGATCTACAACCTTGTCCAATACCCAGTCCATGCAAGCGTGAAAAGTGATGGGGCAAGGACGCCCCCTTGCCCACTCCTGTATTCACAGGGAAGAAGCGGACACCGCCCCACACTTCACAGCACTCGAGTCCAGAATACAGACCAGTTATCAAACCAATAGTCCTTGCAGGAATCCTCGAAGTCGCAGAAGATCCCAAAGGACTCACGATGCATGAGTCAAATCCCTTTCTTGAGACAAACATAGGCTGAAAGCATCCCCGGGTCGAAATCACGTCGGCGTTCCACCAGGACACGAAGCGCTAGGATACGGTCCGTTGTTGATTACAGGCGTGAACCTAGACTGCTGAGGTCTTGTGCTTCCCCAGATGACTGCGAATCCGTGTCAGCAATAGATGGGCAAGCACCTTGCCTGGTACGCTGAGCAGTGTAATACCGCGGTAATGTTGCAGTCCTGACGGTCCCCTTCCCTTTCCAGATAGGGACGACCAGCCCCTTTTCCAGTCAGGAGGAATGGTAGCTGACTGCCACACGGCAGTCAGGACAGCATGCAACCCGCGGATCATGGCCTCACCCCAGCTTTGAGGAGCCCCGCACTGATATTACAAACACCAACTCCCTTTCCACCCCTCAACTTTGCTACAGCCTCTTGACTTCGTCAAGAGAGGGTGCGGTTTCGTCAATGGGAGGATCGGCATCCACTGGCCGAAACCAGTGGTGTGAAGCTGCTCAGTTGAAGGGTCCACCGTGAACAACTCCCCAAAGTACTCAGCCCAACGAGCCATTGCCATCCATGTCCGACACGAGGCCCCCATCTGCTATTCGAATAGCACTCGCCCGAGAAGGAGACTTGGAACGGAGTTTCCCAGGGCTCGGTAGGCGGGTCGGAGGTCATTAGCGTTCAAATGACCTCGACATCCTCAGCGAGACTCCTGACATACCTCTCCTTGTCTCTCCTCAGGAGGGTTCTAGTCCGGCGTGACAGAGCCCTGTGCTGGTCCCGGTTCCCAGCCAGCCTGGCAGCGCGACCTTCCTCGATTTTCCCCAGCGTCTCCGTCGAGACAAAACCACGCTTGCCCTCGGTCGCTCCCAATACAACTCCTTGGCAGCCTGTAGAGTTTCACTTTTGAAGGTACCCCACAGTTTACAGGGCCCCCGAGACCCACCGAGCACATCAAACCGATTTGAGACTGCCACCGCATACTCATGAGCACATGTAAAAGCCCTTTCAGTTTCTCAAGGGAAACACAGTAGGGTTTACCTCTTGAGATTTTTTGGACTTGACATGAAGCTTAAGGGGACCGACTCCTTGTTGAGGCCAAAATTCGAGAAATTTTCCCAAATTCTGACAACCCCGGATTTCACCCCTTCGGACCAAAGTCTATCGACTGGGTAGTGTAAATTTGCCATCCGATATCCCTAAGTGCCTCAAAAAGGGCCCTTTTATTTAAACCCTAATGCGGGTCGATTTGGGGCCGTACGTGGGTAGGGTACCGAGCGGTAGTAGGTGACCCTGTTTGACCACCATATAGCGAAAGAATTGCGTAAATTGTTTATTTTCAATGAAATCACATGTATGTGTAATTATTCAGTTTTTGGTATTGGGCAACCCTCACACACCAGAGCTACCAAGGCAGAGAGAGGCACTGTCAGTAGACTGAGAGTCTTAGTCGAGAGCGGTCCTGCAGCACCCTCCCGCATCTATTCCATCACTCCACTTTGATTCTACCTTGTTCGAGTCTGTTTTTGGTGTTATCTGTTGCCATACATTGCATACGGCATACCAAGACTCAAGATGGGCAGATTTAGCAAGAGTAAGGCCGCGAGACTACGCAATCTTCGTCGTGGTGGAAGTCTACCTCCCAGCCTCGCAGCACGTGCAACCGCCTCGGGCCTCCACACCACCCACCGCCCCCGCTGCCTGTATCTCCACCACCACTGCTGCCTGTATCTCCCCCACAGCCTGCGCAAAAACACCTCCTCTGCAAAACCCCCCCCCCCAGAACTTCACCACCCCAAGGACCTCCTCACCACCTCCTAGCACTTCCTCAAAAACCTACACCAGCTGCGAAGCACTCGCTAGATATAAGGGGGGAAATGGTGAAGGACTTCTTGCCTACCTCGCCACCAGACACACCAACAACTACATTGGTTGTGTAGAGAGCCTCCAAGAGCCCCTTTGTCGAGGCTATATGTAGACACTGTTTCAACCCTTTCACCCTAAAACATTTCCCCGAACTCCCTCAGTACAAGTCTCGCGGTGGGCTGAAACATCCGCACTATGTGAAGCACCTGGGCGACCGTACAACACACACTGTAGGAGGCCAGGCTTCGAAACTGAGGGAGAACAATCCCAAAAATTTGTTCACGAGGCCTTGAACAACAACCTTGGCAGAGCGGGGATCAACCAGGGTTGTCTCCCCCCTGGGATTCGAGCCCTTTCACCGAGGGAAAAGTTCACAGGACACTCACATGGCTGTACAAGGAGATGGATGTTTTCTTTGTGCTCGTCGCCAGGAGTGTATGTGGGGGTGAGGCGATTTAGCTAAGTCTAACATCCTCCCTGACCCTACCAACGAACCCCCTGACATCGTGGTGTCGTATTGATGGCACTGGATGACCAGGGCCACACCAGTCACATCCGGTGTCGGGATTATCATAGAGGGTGATACTGGCATGGTCATAGACTTCGAGGTCCTGTCGAACTTTGCCAGGTGTGCCACACCCGGGAAAAGAAGAAGCTGCCCTTCACACCTGAGTGGCCCGCAGGCACACTCCCCCAGGTGTAACAAGAACTTCAACGGTACTGCCCCTGCCATGGAGAGTGAAAACTGCCTGTCGTCTATGGAGACGTAGTACTACTCTGGGATACGTTTCACTACCTTTGTAGGCGACGGGGATCAAGCACCTACAAGGCAGTGAAGGACCTCAATCCCTACGACGTGCCAGTGGTGAAGGAGGAGTGCGTAAAAACCCCGTCAGTAAAAGGCTTGGCACACGCCTCGGAAATGAAGAAGGAGCTCAGCACGTCAATCACCACCAAAACAGGGAAGGAGGTCCGCCGTAGTGTGTTGGGCGGTGCTGGCCAGCTGACCGATAAGGTCATTGACACCATGACCAGTAAAACGGTCGAGCAGTGAGAGGAGACCCCCAAAAAGCCCTACAGCGACACCAACGAGATGTCAACAGCCATCTGGGCTTTTTATCTTCACGCCATCTCGACAGATGAGGAGCCCCGCCATCACTTCTGCCCTGCTTCAGCTGACTCCCGGTGCTTTTTCGGAGGGCGGACTTCAACCCTGATGAACCCGTCGTAAGCACAGTCAGAAGCCGGCTATTTCAGCAAAATCCCGAAGAAAATCGCACCCCCATAACCAAGGTGTACACCCACCCACATCCGCGACCTTCTCAGCAAATGTCTGAAGGGGAGGGGCCCCGAACGCCAATGAAAGTCTACACAGCAAGGTTGGCAGAAGTCGCAAAACACAAGTTTTCTGGGAAATGTCGAGTCAACTACACCTGCAGATGGTCACCCTCGAGCACAACACGGCTTTCAGACTCCCACTTCCTGGGACCCTTGGCTTTGGAATGTCACCTTCCAAGTCAAGCAACCTTGTCATCCTTGATAAGGAATGTGATCGCTCCTTCCGCAGAAGCGTACAGGTACCCACTGGCCAGCAGAAGCGGAAGAGAAAGAGGGGAAAAGGATGAAAGTGCATATGGTGGGTGTTTTCTAAGTAAATAATATACATAGTTAAAACACAGTGCCCCTAGGGGCACTGGGGGTACGCCGCTGCCCACCCTTTTAAAATGCCGGCGAGCGAGCGCCAGCAGCTGGCATTTTTTTTTTTTTTTTTTTTTTGTATAATTTTTTTTTTTTTTTTTTTTATCATTGGCGTTTCGCGCTCGCGCGCCAAACCCCGATAGAATATTTTATTGTTTTTATAGCTGTTACAGGACTTATTAGTATTAGCTGATGGGGTTGCTCTAAAAAAATTACAGCAGCAACATGTAAACTGTAAAATAAAGTTTATAAAATATGTGTTTGGACTTTGAGAGCGTTTTTCTGAAAACACTAGTTTTTTGCACATTATGCTATAAATAGACCAGACTATTCGTCCTAGAACATCGATATGCATATCACTGGAAAGAGCCTGATTAGCGTACAAGACCAGGGGTTAGATTTTCCATTTTCCCTTTCCATTCATCTACAATTAGTCTAAAGAAAAAAATTATTTTACCCAAAATTTGTCATTGCAAATTTTTCACGGCCCTAATTCGGACTAATTAGAATCATTCAAAAATGTGCCCCCTGGTTTTTGTAGAGAAAATCAAGCCCCTTTTACTGATATGCATATCGTTGTCATAGGATAAATACTGTAGTCTTTTGTAGGTTTAAGGAAGTTTGTTTCATTTTCGCACTAATTTAGCTCTAACGCGGTAAATAATTGGCCAATTCTAATGAAATTTCTTTGGGTACATACAGTGTAGGGTACCTATAACTGTGGCAAATTTCAATGAATCAGATAAAAATACGGATTTCTAATCGGGCAACCTGTCGGTCCCTTAAGTGTAGCAACAACAAGTCTGTGATCTGTTCCCAAAAAACTCAGCACTCCCGGGAAACCCCGCAGTTCTGGAGGATCCTCCAACGAGTACTAACGAGGATGTGGTCGATCTCCTTAGTACCCCTCCGGCCTTACTATACCATGTCCAGCGGTGCAGCTCTGGCCTCTGATACCAAGAACCTGCAATTCTCAACCTTCTGGATCCTTTCTAATCACCTATGCTATATTTCTATCCCTATATATTTTCTATTCTATTCATATCGTATACACAGGGGGGGCAGCATGGGCCTCCAGTCACAGGCGCCACTATAAAAATCCTACCTGCGCCTCTACGGGTGAAGGCTAACCATCACAGCCCTCAGGTGAACCTCTAGGGCCTCCCATGCAAGCCGTTGAGGAATACTTTTCTTTGTTTTTAACAAGCGTTCATTGTGATCAAAGTGGACAAAAGTAACCTCGAGTATGTGGTGGCGAGGCGAGGTTCATGATGCAAATATTTATTGGAAAGATTTATACACCACTAAGGAACAGTCATGAGTGACGCAACGAATACCATGGATCGTGAATAATGAGTTTTGGAAATAAATGAGTCCAGTAACATTTTACACGGCTTACGAAAACACACACACACACACATATATATGTATAAAATTAAAATATATATATATATAATATATATATATATATATATATATATATAATATATATATAATATATATATATATATTTTTTCTGTTTAAAAGACTGGTGTGTAATTTCTATAACAATGCTAACATGATGCCCGCACCGTATATATCAATGTGCGGCTACTGAACGTTTAAAATGCTGCTGTGGTTTAATTTTCTATTGCACACACACACACACACACACACACACACACACGCACACACACACACACACGCACACACAGTTCCCAACCAGTTGGGAACTCCGTAGTGTAAGGGTTAGCACGCTCGGCTCACAACCGAGAAGTCCCGGGTTCGATCCCCGGGCGGAGCGAAGACAGACGGGCGGTCTTCTTAAAACCCGAGCCCCTGACCACTCAGCAGTGAATGGGTACCGGGTGTTAGCCGGGGGCTTGTGACCCGCCTCCCGGGGCGGTGGCTTCGGCCTACACTAAGCACTAAGGATGAATGATAAAATAAATGTTGATATGGAGACGGAGCCATACGAGCGTTGCTCAGGCCCTGTAAAATACAACTAGATGAATACAACTAGATGAATACACACACACACACACACACACACACACACACACACACACACACACACACACACACACACACACACACACACACACACACACACACACACACACACACACACACACACACACACACACACACACACACACACACACACACACACACACACACACACACACACACACACACACACACACACACACACACACACACACACACACACACACACACACACACACACACACACACACACACACTGCAAGCATAGGTTTATGTTTCTATTTCTATGTGTCAGTCAAATATCAACTTTAATCACAGATGTGTGGGTAGAAGGAGAAGAAACACGGGCTACGATCTGAAAACTTATTCGGGACTAGTTTTGCCTTAAAAGGACATCTTCAGAGGAATGTGGAGATTCCTCTGAGGATGCCCTCTTAATTAAGGCGAAACTAGTCAGGAATAAACTTTTCAGTTCCTAGCCCTTGTTCCCTTCACCACCTACCCACACTTGTCACAATGTCCACTCATTTAATCATAAATACAATTTCATTAAATCACCAACAAACAAATATCAAATAGAAAAATAATAGCAGCAGCTCGAGAGACGAGTTCATAAGACACGATAAAAAATTCCCTGCCGGCTGCTGCAACGTCTCCGACAGCCACTCAACGGCCTCCACGCTGACTAATGGAAGCAAATTTTCTCTGCAAGAGCAAGTTAGAGATTCATTATTGCAGTCTTTCGGAAAGCCAAGAGTTTTACAACAAGGGCCGGGGGACATTGTGCGGGCGTTGCTTTAGCTGGAACAGTGTTTCTTAAGCTTTTCACCACCACGCCCCTTTAGTTGGTGGTCCTTGTCCTCCATGCCCCCTCCCCATTCACTTCTTCACCCAAGATATTTCAAAATGATCCTGAGGCGAGGAGGAAAGGTAGCCAGGAATAGCCTACATACATAGAGTCACATCCATATTAATAATAATAATAATAATACAAATAATAACAACGATAATAATGATGATAACGATAATGATAATGATAATAATAATACTGATAGTAATAACAATAATAATATTAATAATATGAAAAAATAATATTGCATAAAAGTCTACTGACGTAGTGAAATCTGGCAAGTCGTTACCGCAGAGTTTCAGCCATACTCTCCTCGGTCTGTAGCGACTTTCTTCGTTCATGACCATCTCATCCATCTCAGTCGCCGCTACACGGACGACACCTTTGAAACATCTATCCAACATCAAATCATTTTGCTATATAAATAGCTAACGTGCTATTGTTCATAATTTAACAAATGGTATACACAGAGAGCCTATCAGGCCATTCTGTGTTCGCGCACTCGATCATCACTCGCTCCCGGGAATTTTCCACTAACAAAATTTAATGTGGATGGTTACTCTCCCCCTTGAAGAAGGGATTGGGTGTGTGTAGTGGTGAGGTCCCAGCAATACCCATACAAAGGACACATCACACTATACGCGCTCCAAGCTCTTTATGGCGATCTGGAGTCCATCTTGCGTGGGCAAGACCGTTGTCGAAAACACACACACACACAGACACAGACACAGACACAGACACAGACACAGACACAGACACAGACACAGCACAACACACACACACACCACACACACACACACACACACACACACAGTTACACACGCACACACACAAACAAACCTGGTTTCCCATTCTGTGGGTATGTGGTTCGAATCCTCGCGCTCCCGGGGGTTTTCACTGAAAAATTCGGGCGGTTACTGTCCCCCTAGAGCAAGGGAATGGGGTGGTGTGGTGTGTGAGGTCCCAGCATTGCCCAAAGATCGGTAATAATGAGCTCCAAGCTC
>JACEEZ010002159.1:73826-78826 GCA_016584305.1 Chionoecetes opilio
ATAAAGAAAATCAAAGAAGGGGAAGGTGAAGGTTAGGTTGGGTTAGGTCAGGTTGTAATAGAAGTATTTTAAGGTGAGGGTATTTAAAAAGTTGACTTTAGCCTGTGCGAGCTTGGACACGTTCCCATCTTTAGCGTGGACGTTTATTTCCTAGTATATTCTAAGATACCTAATACGTGGGGCAATAAATGAATAATGGAAGATGATTATACAAATGACAAACTGACGATATTTGCAATTTTGGACGTGGACATTTTTTTTATCCAGGAGGAATATAATCAAAGGAGTCCCGTGCGATAATTAGTTCAAAACATGATAACACGAATATTTAAGCTACCAAGACTCGCTATTTTGTTAAAAGGAATTATTTTGCAGAAAAAAATAATATATAAGTGCATATTATTACATAGGCGAGGATCTACATTTTTCACTTTACACACACACGCAATTTTGTCATCCTATTTTTCTTATTAGTGCAGCAGATAATCATAACAATTGTGTAAATTATGACTAAAGCATGAAATTTTTACCAGTGTTAGTACATACCATAAGGTTCATTTTCAGATCGGGAGGTAAGTCAGATTTGACCTCTGAGGATAGTGAGAGGTCAATGACCTCAATTACATTGAAATTGTCATTTTTTCACGATTCTGGTGCAGTTTGTCTGTTTTGGGAATCATTAAAAAGGCATGTTGCCATGTGTTGGTTACTTTATCTTCTGGAGAGCCTATTTATACATAATCACAGGATGCAACCATGACTGAACAAGTGCTTTAAATGAGGTCAGTGACCTCAGAAAACAAATTTATTGAAATACACATTTAGGTTATTGTGGTGTCCAGAACAGCTTGCATGAAATCGTGTTGTAAGATCATCTGTGCAACCTTAATTTTCAATGTGCACTGAACATAGTCTATAAGCTTAAAGTACAATGAGGTCAGTTACCTCAGACACATGTATAGTACATACCGGTACATGTAATACATACACATTATCCATATAGACGCATAAATATAAAGGTGTCTAATTGCACCTAACAGTCTCCCGAACATGCACATAATACAGTGCACTTGAGTGCAACCTTGGTGCACTTGCAGCGGCCGGTACATCCCTTCTTGCAGCCGCAGTGGATCAGTTCGTGGCAAGATTTTGATGCCTCTGGCAGTGTCGTCCAAAGAGGCTGCCACCCAGAGGCCTCCTTTGTCCAGCCCCAGTCAGATGGGATTGGTAACTCTGGATTCAGGACCAGAGTTTGGTTCCAGCAGTTGCCCTGGAGAGATGCACGCTTGATGTGCTGCTGGAGTGCTGCCTGCATTGGGGGAATGTTTTCTAGATCCCTAGACTTGTGTGCGAAGAGCTGTTTCCTAGCATCGTTCACTTCCATGGTGTCACTGGTGCGGTCATACATCAGCACAACGAAGCGCTCCAGCAGTGACATTGACTCCTCATTCACATCACTTGGCATGCGTAAGAGTTCTTCAAAGGCATCAGTCACCTGTGGGAACACTTTCCAAGTCTCCCAGGCAGTCTTCTTCCCTCTGCCAGCGAAAGAAGACACAGCTTCGTCACAGACACAGACGGCCAGCTTCAGCAGCCAGGAGGTTGGGAGGCTTTGCAGGACGTTGTACAGCCGGTGCAGTGAAGTGCTTCGTCTTCATGGCAGCAGGTGGCACACTTGTGTACACTGATGGCAGAGGTGCTACCAACTTGGTGGAAGAGATGTCTTGCCCAATCACCACTACACCACGGTCGAGTCCGCCATTCGTGTGTGATGGATGTTGCATTAGGGAGATACCTGTGCCATGAAAATAATCCTTGGCTGTCGCAGAGCTGGGGTTATGGTCAATATTATCGACAGACCCAGTAGTGAACAGTCCCTTGCGCAGCTTGGGTGGGCAAACAACTTCTTCCATATTGAAGCGCTGGCAGACACCATTGGCAATGTCTGCTGTGAGCTGTAGTAATCTATCATATGACACACACATCCCTAGGCTGAACAGTGTGTCAATCAGACCTCTGCTCCTGATCACAGCGTGAATCTTGAGGGACAAGTAGAGTGGGAGTGGGGTTTCTCTCTCGCGGCTGTGGCGCACTGAGGTTGACTCCACACTGCGTGCATGCTTTACACTGTTGAACATCAGTAGCTGCGATACTGTAAGAGCAGCAGTTGTGGAGCTTGTGTTGGCCAGCTTAGTCTGGTGCTTGATGTTCGCCCCATCGAGGATCATGTTCACCAGAGCAAGGAGGGATGGTGTCACA
Organism: Chionoecetes opilio; assembly: GCA_016584305.1. NCBI lineage: Eukaryota > Metazoa > Arthropoda > Malacostraca > Decapoda > Majidae > Chionoecetes > Chionoecetes opilio. The sequence goes on from JACEEZ010002159.1 coordinate 76,086, forward strand.
TAATCTTTCTGGCCGTCAGCGTGGAACGCACCGTCAAAGGTGAACCTGGTCTGAAACATTTCTCTACGTACTACCTGTGCTGCTCTTACTAGGTGCATGGCATCACTGTCATGATCACAGGCCTTCTTCAGGGCGGGACCTATATCTTTCTCAAACAAGAGAAGAGTGTCTCGGCCCTGAGAATGGGCTCTCAGATCAGGAAGCACAGAAAGAAGTCTGTCCTTCAGTCTGGTTGTGTGTATTCTGTTGGTTACCGTGGCACCCAGCTGCTCCAGTCTCGTCTTGTAGAGGTTAGCCACGTCTGAGAGTTTAAATACAGGGGCATTGTCCTCATCTGCATGCATGTCCTCCATGAATACCACCAGCTCAGCAAAGGCTATGCCATGCAGACGATCCGCATCCTCGTTCTTGAGTGCGGCTGGTCTGATTTTGTTGTATAATGCACGGAGACAGTTGCGATGGTATTTTGCCTCGATGGCAATCATGTCTCCTGCAGACAGCTTGGCCAGCAGTTCAGTGTCCCCTAATTCAGTGGCACATCTCCGAACGTTCTTGTCAATTTCCTTTGTAGCTGCTTCGTGCAAGTCTGCAGTGCCAGCTGGCTTATTGCAGCAGAAACAGATAGGCTCGGTTGACTGTGGAAGCCTGTGGGCAGCTGCTGATCGTGTGTGCACGGTTGGAGTACCGGTACTAAATTGCTGTCCTGAAGCTGATTCTGCTCTGCTCTGCTGGTCAAACATTTTTTTGTTAAACTTTCAACGACATTTCTTGTGCCACTGAGCACTGTGTGTCCTCAAGGTAGCTTCTACGCCATCGCCATCATCCAGTCTGTTCACGTTGAGTTCCATTGGCATGTGCCGAAGTCCCTTGAACTAGAGGAGGTCTTCTGTCAATGATGCATAACCACTACCACTCGGTTTCATGGTTGATCTTAGTGGGCACTGCTAAGGTTCATCTGGCTCTGCTTGGCAAAGAATACAAAGCTCCCAGTTAGTTCTTGGGGGTGGTCTTGATTGCTTGGACGTAGAGGACTGGGCTGGGTCTATGAGGATATGACGCTTTGCCATAGTGACGATCAGGTCTGGGATGCTTGCTTGTATCTTGGCTTCGATCATCAGGCAGGGAATCCTGCAACACACAAGTACAACAATTGTGTTACTACCAGCCACCACAGTTTACATTCATTGGCATTAATATTTGATATGTTGAGGTAATTGACCTCTTACTGTCCTCAAAGGTCAAAGCTAGACACCTTTAAATAATTACCAACGCTGTGTGGAATATGTAGACACTTTTATTGGAACACAAATGCATGGTTTGTACATCATAAACATGTTTACCATTAACCAATGACGCCAAACATCAATATTCTGATACTTTGAGGTCATTGACCTCTCACGGTCCTCAGAGGTCAAATCTGCCTTACCTCCCGATCTGAAAATGAAGCTTATGGCATGTACTAACACTGGTAGAAATTTCATGCTTTAGTCATAATTTGCACAATTCTTATGATATGAGAGATTATCAGCTGTACTATATCTCTCTTTCCTTTCCATATCTGTCTATTCTTTCATTGTAGGCTCTTTTCGATATTGGGTCCAGGTATATTGGGAAAAAATAATCAGGGGTAAAATGATGCAGTCTTGATAATTGGATGGAACTTTAACGGTCAATAAATCTTCTTTTTGTTTTACCCACATTCCATAATAACCCTCAGATACATCTACCATTTGTAAGATTAACTGTAGTGGCCATATATCTAAGCTATAATTCATTACCACTATTTACATCCATTAGGTTTAATTTGTCCAGGGGCGCGTGAACTGTGGAAGAGGTCGATGGGGAGAGACAATAGAGCCAGCCGGAAGCAAGAGAATTGATGTAGCGTGTGAAGTTTAACGTAGATTTAAAAAGGAAATAGGGAAACACTGGTTCACAAATAGGGTAATAAATTATTGGAATGGACTCAGTTATCAGGTAGTTAGCGCGGAGTCAATAGGGAGTTTTAAAAGGAGGCAAGACTATTTAATGGATGGGGATGAAAGGTGGAAGTAGGTAGTATTAAGTAACAGGAACTACCACGTGTATGTCTCCCGGCCGCATATTGCCGAAGTCTATTGCTGTTCGGGACTAGGGGAAATTAAAACCAATCAGCGCGCGGTGAGAGCGGGGTGTGGGAGTAGTCCAGCAGCCAGGATGTGGAACCTTGGAATTTGTGGTGCACAATTGTTCTCTGCGGATTTTGATCACTGAGTCTGCCATAAATAAGAATCCGTAGGGTGAAATTATGGCACCCTTGAGCATTTTGAGAAATTCAAGATGGCGGCTAATATACATAATACACCAACGTAGTAATGGTTTTATATTGATAACTTCCTTAATATTTGACTTACAACAGTCATTTTGGTGTCTAACCATAGGTTTTTGTGGTCAAGGAATCCAATAACACCAATGAAATTACAATAGACACTTTTATTTATACGGTCTGAAAAATAGATGGTCTGTTAAACTAATATTATATACTAACTAAACTAAATAATACATAACAAAGAATAAGATTAAACCATCAAATTAGACTGGGAAAAGTACAATAACAATATTTCTGAATACCCAATCTAAGATGGCCGCAAACATGGGTGGCGTATACATTAACATACTTACAGAGAATAATCAGCTTTATATCCACAGAATTTCATGAATCCAAGGGATTAAGCTAATCTATTCCCACTAGAACATAACAA
>JACEEZ010002159.1:83826-111326 GCA_016584305.1 Chionoecetes opilio
ATCTGAATGGGGGCGGGTAACGAGTGGGGTTCCACAAGGGTCATGTTTTGGGTCCATTACTATTTTTGATTTACATCAACAACTTGGATAGTGGGATTAGTAGTGATATCAACAAGTTTGCGGATGATACTAAGGATACTAATTAGATCACAGTCTGATGTAAATATTTTGCAAGGAGACTTAGATAAATTAAATGAGTGGGCAGATAGATGGCAGATGGAATTTTAATATTGATAAGTGTAGCGTAATAAATGTTGGTAGGAAAAATCCTGGTAATAGGTACACCATACGCAATGTATCGCTGAAAAGATCAGAGGGTGAGAAAGATCTGGGAGTGCGGGTAAGCTCAGACCTCTCTCCTAGGAGTCATTGTATTGAGGCTAGAAATCGGCCAACAGGGTGTTAGGATTTATTACCAGGAGTGTTAAAAGTAGAAGTGCTGAGGTTATTCTAAAGCTTTATTTGGCTCTAGTCAGACCTCACCTAGACTATGCGGTTCAGTTTTGGTCTCCGTATTACAGGATGGATATTGCCTTGTTAGAATCAGTGCAGAGAAGGATGACCAAAATGATTCATAGAATGCGTAACTTTAGTTATGAGAAGAGATTGAAACTATTAAATTTACACTTAGTCGAGAGGCGTAGAGTAAGGGGCGATCTGATAAATGTTTTTTAAGTGGATAAAGGCAGTGGCGGCTCGTGGCATAGGGCTGCAGAGCTGCAGCACCCCCAGACACTCACTGCCAGGTGTATGATGCCTTTAAAGACACAGCAGAATTGATACTCTACTAACAAATATATCATAATATAAAGTCATTATATGTTATTTAATTATTTTCAATACGTTACTTAGTGAATTTTCATTAAAACCAGACCAAATTGTAAGTTACTTTCATATTTGCTGTACGATTATGTCTGCGCCGTCACCGCGCCACTTGTGAACACAATGAGCTGCAGTCGAGGCAGCTAAGTCTCGTCCCTCTCGTGTTTACAGTGCGTGTATAGACGGTGTGGTTAAATCGTGCTTTCTTTAATTACCCTATGACGATGGAAAATCCAGTTAAGTATTTGCAAAACATCAACTTATCCCAGCTGACATTAACTGATAAGACTGAAATCAAACGGTACCGACTTTATTTTCAAGTAATACTGTAATTCTACCATCACCACCTCAGCCATTCCCTCTACATTCCCTCATTCCCTATACTACCAAAACTACCACCTCCACCATCCTTTCTACCACCACCACTTCTACCATGCCCTGAAATCCGTGAACATCAACTACAACTCACACCTGAGATAGGTAAAATTTGTGTATCCTACTGTTGTGTGAAGCTTGCAGTCCCTCCATTGTATTTTATCACGAGCCGCCACTGGATAAAGGGATGCAATATAGGCGATGTAGGAAAAGTTCGTTAGTGTAGTAAGCAGAGTAGAACAAGAAGTAATGGATTCAAGCTGGAAAAGCGTAGATTTAAAAAGGAAATTGGGAGAAACTGGTTCACAAATAGGGTGGTGAATGATTGGATTGGACTAAGTCATCAGGTGGTCAATGCGGAGTCTATTTGGGTCTATAAAAGGAGTCTGGATAAATTTATGGATGGGGAAGAGAGGTGGATATAGGTAGAGTTAAGTAACAGGAACTACCTCGCGTAGGTCTCACGGCCTCTTGTAGCTTCCTTACTTTCTTATGTTCTTATGTTCTTATGTCAGTGAGGCGCACACATCAAACAAAGGAATACAAAGGAAGAACAGACAGCAATAGTCATACTGGGCCAAACGAGGCTGCCTGTGTGACTTCTTTCTACCACTATAGTGTGTGATAAAGAAGAGGAGTTAAAGTTAAAGAGTTAAAGAAGTGTGTTAAAGGTTGTTAAAGAGGTGTGTTAAAGAAGAAACAACATTGGGCTGGACATTGAAGGAAAACAGTGTGTAGGAATATATAGGGGTGTATTAAGGGTGTGTAGAAGTATATAAGGGTGTATTAGGGGTCTGTAAGAGTATATATAGGTGTATTAGGGGTCTGTAGATGTATATGAAGGGGTATTAGGGGTGTGTAGAAGTATATGAAGGTGTATTAGGGAATGCATAAGTAGATGAAGGGATATTAGGGGTCTGTAGATGTAGATGAAGGGGTATTAGTGACTGTAGAAGTAGATATAGGGGTATTAGTGACTGTAGAAGTAGATGAAGGGGTATTAGGAGTCTGTAGAAATATATAGGTGTATTAGGGGACTGTAGGAAGTGGCTAAATGAAGTTGTCAGTGAGGCGCACACATCATTAGTGGAACGATAGGTAAGCATATAATGTTTTGGGGATGAGATGACAAGGAGGTGAAATCTTTGACTATAAACAATGGTACGCAATTCGCATTATAAATATAAACATCCTACGCGAAGCGAAATTTTTACATTGATATTTTCTTGTCATTACTTCATACGATTCATGTCATGTCATTGATTTTTGTCTTCACTCTATCAGTATTTTTCATCGATCACCTCACACTTAATTACAAACCACACAGACTAGTACATCCATTCATCGTGGCTGTTCCATAAATCTGGTAAAACTTAATGGTGTCACTGGAACATTAATCGCAGAGCTGCGTCGGACACCTAATGATTGAGGTTTTTTTATATTTATGGTTTAATTATCTGTGCTACTTTTCATAATTAAAGCTGGAATATTTAACAATTATCTATTTGAATACCTTGCAGACCTGATTCAGTCCATAAACTAAATTACCACAAATTAGCAACATAAATTATTCAAATTATCTAAATACAAAACCAAGTATCATTTGCTCAGCAATCTTGTATTTCATTTCTAGGTTCATAAAAAAAAAATATCCTTTATTTAACAATAAGTTAATAAGAAATAAGAATAGAAAAGTATGGATGAATGACACACACACACACACACACACACACACACACACACACACACACACACACACACACACACACACACACACACACACACACACACACACACACACACACACACACACACACACACACACACACACACACACACACACACACACACACACACACACCACACAACACACACACACACACACACACACACACACACACACACACACACACACACACACACCACACACACACACACACACACACACACACACACACACACACACACACACACACACACACACCACACACACACACACACACACACACAGAGGTCAGGTCACGTGAGGGTGCCAGGGCCAGCAAGGGCCTGGGTTCAGTCATGCCGATGCCTAAACAATATTCGCATTTTTATCTTTATTTTTAATCCTTTACATTTTAATAATTCCTTGTGTGCTTAGACTGAATCTTCTCAAACGCAAAACAACTCAAAATGAGAAATGAGTTAAATTAAATTAAATAAAGTCAAAATGAGCTAAAATGATGACAATGAATACGGAATTTGCGCTACACACGAGAAAATAATTGGCTCTTTCCTGCTGATGCAACGCGGTATGTTAGAGAACGGGGAAAATTCTTATGAGGAAAAGTACACAAAATACACTTTGGTCATATTTAAGGGGGCGTAACCGATATATAAATTCCGCTCGAGAGGCTATTTATGCGTCTGCCGTGGTCTTTAGTGGCAAGGAATACCGATACATAGGCACATCGCGCACACATTCTAAGCATTATGCATCCTCCCCAACCAGATGACAAGTACATAAGTGCCTAACAGTAGCGATAGTAGAAATATAAAGTAGTAGATAGTAATTGACAGCGAGCTTCGCTCGCTGTCGCTTACCATAAGACCCGTGGAACCAAGTTTCCGCCAAAAAGTGTATAACTACTCCTAATTATTGTCGGATTGAGCTGAAATTTGTCATGCAAGTAGTGCTGTCAAAATCAATGGGGGTCGTCGGATATTTGTTTTTGCGTAAAACAAGCCCTTAATGAGTAATTAGTGTAAACTACTCCTAATTATTGTCGGATTGAGCTGACATTCAACATGCAAGTAGTGCTGTCAAAATCAATGGGGGTCTGTTAAACAAACGTTTTTCATAGAACAAGCCCTTAATGAGTAATTCACGTAATGAGTTAATTGGCTGGAACGTGGCTCGCTGTCACGTTCCAGCCGCAAGAACTGAGCCAAAAGCAAAGGGGCCAGAGGCTGGACGTCTATACTTGATAGATACATAATAGATAGATATAAGTAATAGTAGTAATAGGGCCTAAAGATTATATTACGTAAAATCTGAAGTGGTTTCAAGCTCCACACATTGAAACAAGGGATATTATAATTTGTGAAGTGTATGCTATTTAGATTCACCTTTTTTTTTCTTTTTTTTTTCTTTTTTTTTCGGGACTCCAGCAGGGGAGGACCACTGGCTAGCTTGAGCCCGTCAGAGAGATGCTTTGAAAAAAGAGAAAAGAGAGGAGAGTGTTCGTGCTGCTGGCGTGCGGCACGAGGACTGGCTTGTCCATCCTGACCACCTTTGTTTACTTTCTTTCACGAGACAATTGTGATCACATAGGATAAGCGCATCAGGTAGCGATTATAATAAGAATAGGTAAAAGATATATTGCTGACTGTAAAATGGACAGAATTTTCATTACGACCAAATACAAAACAAACCATACGAATTATTCTTCAAAACAATATGGAAATAAATGGGTAAAAGGTATCCGTACTTCATACCATGTGATTTAATTATTTGTTATTCTGTGATTTAAGATAGAAGCAATTAAATTTAACCAGATTATTGTGGAAGCAAAGTGGCTTATATTTACATCACTTGTTGCTATATCACAAAAACAGATTGTCAGTATTAATTTTGTGACTAAGTACATGAAATATTACAACTTGAGAAAATACCTTTATTCAGTTACACGGTTATCAGTGGAGGGTTGAGGAAGAAGTAAAGGCCCGCATGACCACCCTGCAGAGTTGTTTGTTAATGATAATAATATTAATTATAATAATTATAATAATAATAATAATTATAATAATAATAACATTGTTTACACCGGAAGGCATACAGGAAAAAAAGAAAACAACGTTAGTGTTTCCGGAACCATCGTTCAGTAAGTATTGATAAATAATGAGAGATGGGGAATAATAGAGAGTAGATAATTATTTACTACTACTCTACATCATTCAGCTAGGATGGAGAGAACCACAAAGCTGACTGTGTTGAGTTACAAAAGATGGAGAAATATGAATACGAGGCGACTATTAGGAGTTACTGAGATACTGTCAGATAAGTTTGGACTGAAGTAATATATAAGTTACAAAAGATGGGGAATTATAGATACGAATCGACCATTGTTACTTTCCCCGCAGACGATTCCCGCACCATAACAAGACCCTTTGTGCTGCATTACAAACTTTTGTAATGTAATTTCATTACTAATAACTTTTGTAACTTATATATAGCTTCAGTCCAAACTTATCTGACAGTATCGCAGTAACTCCTACTAGTCGCCTCGTATTTATATTTCTCCATCTTTTGTAACTCAACACAGGCCCCCAGTGACAAAGTAATCCACACTCTGTACAGCATCGTTAGTGTTGCTAGCAGGCATCCGATATCCTTTGTAGCTTTATGAACAAAATATGCAAGGTGGGAAATTAAGTACACCTCCAAACATGTATGTCTATATTTTTCCTCATTATATTAAAACACGGAATGCATGCTTATCTCAATCTCTACTTTTTCATTATCCCTTGAAAGCCATGGAATACAAAACACACAATTGTAGAGATAATTCGATGCGCAGAGTTCATTAGTCAGAACAAGTCATTTATCATTATCCACGTACGACAAATACAATAAATATTAATATTAGAACCATGCACATTTGCTGTGATAATAATTTTGCTAATTAGGAATTATTGCCCCGGAAATTTGTGGTTGCCGGGAGACTGTAATGCCAGGTGTGTTGTATGACACTCGATGTAAACAGAGAAAAGCGGGAAAATAGATCATATATTATATATTGTGGAAATTTTATTACACAAAAATATATTGAACTTGAATTCCTACCTCCAGAAACCCATGCCTATCTTTTCCCGACAAGATACCCCGTATAACACTAACTAGGATACTTATCAGGTGGATAGGAGGGCTGTTTGGGTAAATGACTTGATCAATACTGCACGTAACATGGCACTCGGTGTGGCCCCCGTGATCAGGGCCAAAGGTGATTGTAGTTTGGCGTCAGACTTCAGGGTTTCAACCCGGCTCTAAGTGATACGGCGCTGATAACACTGGGGAACAATTTGAACGAAAAAAAAATTGTTGAGTTAGATTTTTGAGCTTATTTAGACTAAAATTGGCATGCTGATTCCAAATCTGTAGTCAGTTTTTTTCTAGCACGTCAAGTTTTTTCTCCACAGCTTACCCTCCAGATAAGCAAAATTCCACTTGTGAGCTGTAGTAAAGCTTGCCAGCTGATTACGATTTGACTCATCGAGAGCTATGTGGCAACTTGTTTGTGCAGTTACAATTGAGACAGTGCGGTGAGAGGTGTGTGCAGCTCCCAATAGGTCAGTACTATCAATATCTGCAAACAGAAAGCTAGGATAGTAGGAATTAGGAGGATTTGTTATGGCTTTTCTCTTAACCTTGTAACAACATACCATTGTAATTTCTATTTCGTTTTATGCTGTTTTTTTTTTTTCAAAGCTTGTAACTATTCCAGCTTAGTGTTTTATTTACATAGGTATATATTTCTTTTGTTTCAGATCATGTCTGCTCCTGCTACGTCTCGTCGTAAATGCCTAAACAACCCTGACTCCTTCTGCTATATATGTGGTAGTTTCACCATTCCAAGTCAGAGGGCAAGCATCAGCGTATTTGTCAAACAAGCATATTTCGCATATTTTAAAATGAAACTCGGTGATCAAGACAAGCTATGGGCCCCTCACAAAGTGTGCAAGCAGTGTGTCGAGAGATTACGGATGTGGACCAAAGGAACACGTGAAAAGTTGGCATTTGGTATCCCCATGGTTTGGCGAGAGCAAAAAGATCATTCCACAGACTGTTACTTTTGTTTAGTGAAAACATCAGGATTTAACAAGAAAAATAAAAGTAAAATGGAATATCCTAATCTACCGTCAGCTATAAGACCAATGCCTCATTCAGCTGAAATTCCAGTGCCAGTTTTCGAACAACTACCTCCTCTAGAAGATCTGAGTGATGTTGAAGAACGCAGTGACAGCAATGATGCAGATTTTGACATTCACGAGGATTCAGTTCGTAGGGGATTTGATCAGCACGAGTTGAATGATTTAGCACATGATTTGGGAACATACTTGAACAAGGAGTGAAGGTATCATACTTTCGAACCAGAGAAAGTACATTTCTGCAGTACTTTCGAAGTGACAGCGGTTTTGTGTTTTGCCACAACATTCCTGGTTTACTAAAGGAATTAGGGCTTTCAATCTACAATCCAAATGAATGGCGATTGTTTATTGATAGCTCAAAGCGGAGCTTGAAGTGTGTCCTTCTACACAATGGCAATTTGTTTGGTGCAGTCCCTATTGGGCATTCGGTCTGTCTTCGTGAAGAATATGGAGATGTAAAGAGAGTCATTGAGTTATTGCAATATGACAAACACAATTGGATCATCTGTGTTGACCTTAAAATGGTGTCCTTCCTTCTTGGTCAACAACGTGGATACACAAAGTATCCCTGCTTTCTCTGTATGTGGGATAGCAGAGCTCGAGAGAAGCATTGGGTTCAGACGAATTGGCCTCCGAGATCTGATCTTAAACCTGGAGATCCTAACATTGTACATGAGCCACTTGTTGACAGGAAGAAAATAACATTCCCACCTCTGCACATAAAACTAGGTCTCATGAAACAATTTGTAAAAGCATTGTCAACTGATGGCGACTGTTTGAAGTACATCATCTTGGCATTTCCTGGACTGTCAATTGAAAAAAATCAAGGCCGGTGTGTTTGATGGTCCACAAATTCGACAGCTCATCAAAGATGAACATTTCAACGGTACTATGTCAGACCTTGAAAAGAATGCTTGGCTATAATTCAAAGACGTCGTCAAGAACTTTCTTGGAAATACACGTGCAAGTAATTACACAGAAATTGTTCAGAAACTATTGGAGAGCTACAAAGCGCTTGGTTGCAACATGAGTATTAAAGTACATTTTTTGCATAGCCATCTTGCCAACTTTCCGGAAAATCTTGGTGCTGCTAGCGACGAGCAAGGTGAACGATTTCACCAAGATTTGAAGGTTATGGAAGAACGTTACCAGGGTAGATGGGATTTGCATATGATGGCTGACTATTGTTGGAGCATCAAACGCGATAGTCCTCAAGTTGAACACTCCAGACAAAGCTACAAACGTAAATTTTTACCTTAACCTGCACACAATTATAGCCTTATCCTTTCTAAAAACATGATAATGTTAAATAAACATTCTATTCATGCCTATTTCTTTCATTTTTCATTGTATGTTAACATTTGCAACTTTTTATAAAATAAGCACTGTTACTGTTATGTACAGTATTTTTCATATTTTTTAAGAAAACGAAAATCCTACAGTTCAAAAACTTGACGTGATAGAGAAAAACTGAGATCAGTTTTGGATTCAGCACCAAAAATTACTTAATAACAAGTGTCAGACCTAACTCAACAAAAATTTGTTCCCCAGTGTATCGCTGTGTTGATTTTAACACGTCCTTTGGTTTAACTTATATATACAAGTGCACGTATACATACATCTTCTCGATTTAATCGAAGAAGCTTAGCAAGAGGTCTTGTTGTGTTGTGAATCTAAAGTGTACCAAATTGCTCCGCGGGTGGCTGGTGCCGCCCCGAATACCTATAGCTACGTGTCAACGTATCTAAGGCGCAAATATTATAACGACGGCTATAATGACCAGTCGTTTCTTATTAAGGTGATAATATAAGGTGATAATGGGTAATACCACTGGGATTGTTTATTTAGCATATCCCAATACTTATATTCTACTTAAATGACCTATTTTAACCTAATACCATTATAACTATTATTATATACATTCCTACTCTCCCCATATGGTGAGCGAACAACACCTCTCTCATTACCAAAGGGCGGGGGGGAACAAAACTACCACTCTAGTAATTGAAAGGGTGGTTGGTGGATAACTTCTACATATATTTAAGTCCGGTAAGAAAAGTGAAAATTTGAAGGAATCTACACAAATAAAAAAAAAATCACTTAAAAGGGGCGGTACACACCTGCGTTTTCTACCTTTCATTACCCTCACAGCGGTAACAAACACTTTAATTTTCCAAATGTTAAGAGACGCCAGCTGCCTTTTTTTTTTTTTTTTTTACCAAAATCTTTAATATTCACTCAATTTTAATGAAACCTTTACTGAACATCACTCTTAATACTATAAATATAATGTCCAAATTTGATGTCAATTCGTAGAATGAGAATGGAGGAAAGAAAAATTATACATAAAAATGCATCGTTTACAGTATGCGACATTGACTTACTACTGAATAATAATTATTCATTATAATGGCATGAAATTTTGTCTATTAACGCTTACTAATATTTCAACACCTTGCATAAATTACGTTTTTAATATTATGTTTTGTATGTGTATTGTAATAGCATGATCACGAGAAAAAAATCACAAAACTTGTCACGGATAAAAATAAATTATTTATTTATGTCCTAGATATTATTAAAAGTATTCTGTGGAAGTTATAGAGCATTTATCACTGAAGAAAATGAGACCAGAATGCCTAAAATCAGACAAGAAATAAGGAAATTACAATGGTAAATATCTTGCATTTGAGAAAACTGCTTCCGAAGTTGGGACATCAAAGCATCCCTGCATCGTTTAAATTTTTTTTATATATTTTGCAACTTTTTTTATATATATATATATATTTTTTAGCTTCAGCTGCCTCCATACCTTCAGATACACCTTCGTAGTTCACACGAAGGGGCATGGTCTGCTTTCCACTTATCATACTAATCACTGGTCACTCTCTTCTTCTTATACAAAGTTTCTCGATATGTACTGCATGCAACACATGTTTTACTTAGGGTTTCATAGTCTACAACAAGTCTAGTGTTCTAACAGCACCTATCCCCAGAAGCGACTTGTGCCCTCGGGTGTGCCATGACCCATCAAAAGTGGCATCGATGTCTAGGACACCATTTTCATCAGGTGTGCGTCCAAGTTCTTCAGCATAAAATTGAAAACTGCTTTTCTAGAGAGCTCCAATACATTCCGCACAGATTCTTTACCTTTACTGATCACATAGCCGGCATACCGAATGTAACTTTCAAGTGTGAACCAAGAGGCCTATGAGAAAAATAAGCATATCACCGCAGAGCGTAGAATGTAAACAAACCAATCACGTGAGTTGTGTGGACCTTTAAATCAGCTCAAATGCCTTAGAATGTGAATATTCGTGTAATACTTTGGGAAAGTGTTGCCATAATGTTTGTGATTCATATGCGGCGGGAAGCTCATTTTTGTTGTTCTTTTCTATTCTGCTGAAAATACCAGGAGGCGTCCCTTAAGGATGAGCTAAAAAAAAAAAAAAGACTACAAAGTTTGCACGTAAATCTGTCTTGCGGGATGGCTGTTATTAATGACTGGTCTTATATTCTCCGTTACTGTCAGCGCAGTAACACAGTAGGATTCACTACAAAACCTACATAACACATCCTTCTTCAGGGTTGGCTAATTTATATTGAGAAGTTTCTTCAATACACTTTCACGTTGCTAAGGATTAACATTACTGAATTTTGCCGCAATATTACTCATCATAATCCTGTCACATAGTTCAGCATAGTTATTTTTTTTACTCATCTCTGCTCGTCCATATAATTATTTTCTCGTTAAAACTCATGTCGTCCGCTGCTTGGCAATGTTTGTGTTTCGTTTATCATTTTGTCAATGAAAATATCCTGTGTAGCGGACACACAAACACACACGTACGTACGTATACGTAAGTACGAAAGAGAGCGAGAGCGAGAGCGAGAGCGAGAGCGAGAGCGAGAGCGAGAGCGAGAGCGAGAGCGAGAGAGAGAGAGAGAGAGAGAGAGAGAGAGAGAGAGAGAGAGAGAGAGAGAGAGAGAGAGAGAGAGAGAGAGAGATATCCACAGCGGATGCTACCGATACCTAATACTACAGGAGACAAGTTCTCTCATTTCGTATTTTAGTGGTAATTTGTGACGATTCGGGCTGCGCTGTAAAATGAGACACCCTCTACACAGCAGCGGCAGCAGCGGCAGCAGGGAGTGATTCAAGCTGTTACCTCTGAAAGCCTCGCCAGTAAAACTACACATGCAGAATGTCGCGGGAGCTGAGGGGACGCTGAAAGCTTACTCATGTACTGCCTCCCTGACAAATATTTCCTGTTGTCTTGAAACATTAGTCGCGGCATCTCAACCTACTCCATGGCGGAAAGATGAGCACAAGACTACGAAACTGACCCCCCCCCCCACATACACACACACATCCCAAAATAGATATTAACTATGTTTTAAAGGTAAATATCTGGCGGAAAGATGAGCACAAGACTACAACACTGACAAACAAACGCACACACACACACACACGCACACACACACACACACCACACACACACACACACACACACACACATACACACATACACACATACACACACACAATCTCAAAATAGATATTAAGTTTGCTTTAAGGGTAAATATCGGGCGAGGGACTGCGGCTGAAGGAGAGTCGAGGAGGCTTCGCGAACACCTCGGGAAAACAGTAAAAGCTCGGGGAGGCAGACGGTGGTACGGAATCTCAACGCCGCCAGCCCGGAATTCCGTGAATGTTGGAGCTGGTGGCGGTGTTTGCCGTCTCGAGAACTTGCCAAATCGTAATGATGCATAAAGGAGATACTGCTTCCTCCACCTTGAGAAGCGGAGGATGCCGGGAAATGTGAGAGGGAGAGAGAAAAAGTAGTAAAAGTATATCGGAAGAACGCAATGAGTCGTCGGGGATTGGGTGGATTCCAGGGTTGAGCCGATGGGTGGATGGGAGCGAGAACCTGCCTGATGGAAGGAAGAAAGACGAGACGTGTTTGGAAAAAATTATACAATTTATGTTTTCATATCTCTCTCTCTCTCTCTCTCTCTCTCTCTCTCTCTCTCTCTCTCTCTCTCTCTCTCTCTCTCTCTCTCTCTCTCTCTCTCTCTCTCTCTCTCTCTCTCTCTCTCTCTCGACAGAAGAAAAAATCAACATATGACCCTCAACAGGCCACAGTTTTTTTTCTAATTATATCTAACCTTGCAAGCAGATTACAGAGAAAAAAGTGCCGGTGAGTCCTCATGTAACAGGTGTAGCTGAGAGTCTCTTTCAAATCAAAGGGTTTTTACTCTGGTCGTTAAAAGGGATGCAACATGCCGTGCCTCGTTACCTCACAGTTAACCTGAATTGGACTGACAAAACTGCCTCGCACAGTTTCTCTTTCAACGGTATGTAGATCCTGAAAAAAAATTCTGCAATCTATGTGATTTCACCTTTGTTGATTTCAAATGATGACAAATTATAAAGATGACGACATAACCACAAAAAATACCCATTTATTTACTTGAAATATCTTTTTAAGGTAAGAGGATGGTGAGAGGGAAATGGACCTGATAAGTTCATGAAACACCTGGCCTGTATATATGCAAGACTTGGAATATGAACGCGTAAAATCCAAGCTATATATAATAATATATATATATATATATATATATATATATATATATATATATATACGTAT
This sequence comes from Chionoecetes opilio, assembly GCA_016584305.1. Lineage (NCBI taxonomy): Eukaryota > Metazoa > Arthropoda > Malacostraca > Decapoda > Majidae > Chionoecetes > Chionoecetes opilio. The sequence goes on from JACEEZ010002159.1 coordinate 96,582, forward strand.
ATAATATATATATATATATATATATATATATATATAGTTGATTTTCTTGTAGATTCATCATGAAGTTTCAGGGTGACAGAGACACTCGGTATACTTGGGGTTGTTTATGCAACGTTTCGCCAAGGCACTTGGCATCATCAGGCTAAAAATAGTTAAAATTTAATATATTGTAATGCTAAAAAGCGAACATCTAAAAAATTAATTCTAAGAGACAATAAAATATTCCTATATTTTCTAAAATTACTAACTAATAAATAAAATATAATTTGTACTTAACGGACCTTGGTGTGTATGCTGTCTGAGTTGGTAGAGGACTGAATGAACACTGGTTTTGTGGGTGACATTTCAGCTTGTGTGGGGCGATCGAACCGAGAGTCGGGCAATCGAAACAGTGGTAATCATTTGAGTATATGTAGTTGTTGTGAAATGACTTGGTTATTAAGATCAGGGGACAAGTGCTTGATGTGTATAGCTTCTAATAATTTAGTGTCACTAGGGTAGTGTGCCTTGGATAGGATACTGAAGTCATTCATAGAAAAAGGGTGATCTAAATCATGTGAGTGTGAGCGGATTGCAGATTGCGAAGGTGAAGAAATGGGTCGACCAGTACGTGCAGAAACACCTTTATGCTCAGAAAGCCTAAGGGTTAGATTCCTTGTCGTCTCGCCGACGTATCTGGCTAGCTGTAACGCTAGATACGTCGGCGAGACGACAAGGAATCTAACCCTTAGGCTTTCTGAGCATAAAGGTGTTTCTGCACGTACTGGTCGACCCATTTCTTCACCTTCGCAATCTGCAATCCGCTCACACTCACATGATTTAGATCACCCTTTTTCTATGAATGACTTCAGTATCCTATCCAAGGCACACTACCCTAGTGACACTAAATTATTAGAAGCTATACACATCAAGCACTTGTCCCTGATCTTAATAACCAAGTCATTTCACAACAACTACATATACTCAAATGATTACCACTGTTTCGATTGCCCGACTCTCGGTTCGATCGCCCCACACAAGCTGAAATGTCACCCACAAAACCAGTGTTCATTCAGTCCTCTACCAACTCAGACAGCATACACACCAAGGTCCGTTAAGTACAAATTATATTTTATTTATTAGTTAGTAATTTTAGAAAATATAGGAATATTTTATTGTCTCTTAGAATTAATTTTTTAGATGTTCGCTTTTTAGCATTACAATATATTAAATTTTAACTATTTTTAGCCTGATGATGCCAAGTGCCTTGGCGAAACGTTGCATAAACAACCCCAAGTATACCGAGTGTCTCTGTCACCCTGAAACTTCATTATATATATATATATATATATATATATATATATATATATAATTATATATATATATATATATCAGGATATGTCTTGGACCTCGTATATGTTCAATTATTTTTTCTGAGATTCATTTGATGCTTCATCCACGCAGAACAAAAGAATATAAACTTGATGTGACCATTTCGATATCAGCCAAACAAACGAGCAAACTTACTACATAAAAAATTACTTCCAACCAACAATGAAAACAAAAACATAGCAGAAGAAAAGATTATGGATTGTAACATTTTGGAAAGATAACTTGTCGACATACACTCTCTCTCTCTCTCTCTCTCTCCTCTCTCTCTCTCTCTCTCTCTCTCTCTCTCCTCTCTCTCTCTCTCTCTCTCCTCCTCTCTCTCTCTCTCTCTCTCTCTCTCTCTCCTCTCTCTCTCTCTCTTCTCTCTCTCTCTCTCTCTCTCTTTTCTTTTGATGATAAAGAGCTAAATATAATTTTGTTCCCTTAAGTGGTGGGTTGGTACGAGAACGAATACAACGTCGTCAGGAGAGGAGCTGCGCGTCACACAGTTACAGTCATGCTTCCTGGGCCTCAGGGGCTGCATCACAACAACGATTTATCGTTTTCCAAGGCAAGGTTAATCGCAGTTGAACAGAGTAAGTGATTAAACTGAAATCTTGCAGACACTCGTATGGTGCTTTGTGTGAATAAGGTTGACATCAATGTACGAGTAGTGTACAATACCGCGACGATGATAATGCCATTTGAGCACGTCTTTCTGCTTGATGGTTACCATTACTACATCTAATAATGTAATTTTTCCTCTCCATTTCACAATTTTTTTATTCAAACTTCATACACACTGACTCTATAACACGTACACTGACCCAACATCCGCTATCCCTACATCGATATCAGCTTCTTCCTTTATAATAATAAACAATATCTTCCACTATATGAATCACTCTCCTATAGTTTTGTGCTTCTTCTTAGCTCAATGTTTCTTTTTCTGATATCTTGGCAACTGTTCCCACGTATCTGAAGGCACTTAGCTAATTAGGAATTTTGAATTATTTTCGCCAATGCTCACCACTCAGATGCTATGTCACAAGGTGTTGGTGGAGGGCAGACTGTAATGACTTATTCTATGAAATGAATCATGTAAATTGTCTGCCTGCAACATGTGAAAGGTAGTTATAATGATGTACGTTTTCTCAACAAAGGAATTAAAGACAATGATTGAATTTAGACTAGATAAATATATATAGATCAACTCTATACCGAGGTCTTTTTACCTGGTCTCCACCCATACAGCAGGAGGACGAGGAACAAAAACAATGTTTGTTGGGTTATTTTTCCTCGCACACTTGCCTGTGCCCTTGGTCCCTTACTGTCTCTTTCATGTATTGTTCTTATTTCTTTTTGCCGATGTTTTCACGGTTTCTGTCCCTCTAAACTTGCTAACCTACGTGTCTGCCGCTTCCCGCTGGTACTGGTTGCTTCGATGGACATGACTTTTTACTCATTCTCGAAAGTTTCCTTACTTTTCTGACGTGAAGCCTCGTGTCTATATTTTTTTCCTCAAAGTCTTCAAGTTTGTTATTGGCCTCCTCCTGATTACGGGTAGTTTATTTTATCATTACTCACCCAGGTAACTTTCTTTAACTTACGTATTATTTTGAAGGACTTTTCCGCAATTGGTCTTTCATGCCGTCATTAAAGGTTGCATTCTCTAATTATAGAGTTCTAGTTCTAATGCCGCCTCTCCCTGTTCGCAGCAGCCTCAAGGACATGACTTATTACTCATTTTCTTCACTTTCCTTAATATCGTGAGGGTTAACCAGTAGCTTCATGCCTAGCTTTTTCCTCGTATAGTCTCTAACATTTCTCGCCCAATTCCTCCCTCATGCAGTCTGGACTTTTTCAAGGTCACCTGCGGAATTAAATTGGTCACTGCAGTTTGGAACTTTTACAATTGTTCTATTTTTGAAGCGGCATTTCAATTTTATCCATTTAATTACGTAGAAAAAAGAAATTGCTGGAAATAGTATAGATGAAAGAATAGGGATACATTTCTTAAAATTCCATACAATTATTTGCGTTGAAGGAAAAAGGAAGTCAACAAATTTCTACAGCTTAAAATCATAAAATATAGAATTAATCAGGGAAGGAAACGAAAATATACATCATGAAAAGACGGTACGAAAATTTATCAAAGAGAATGAAATGGAACCTCTGAGGAAAAAAAAGGTTACATCTAAAAATTATGGGATGCAAACCATTTAAGATAAGCAGTAAAAAAAAATAACACCGAATATGAATAAAACAATAATCTGGCACCACCGCCACGACCATCCTTCCCGAGGCTGCCTGAGCGTGCCTGAGCGTGCCTGAGGGAAAGACGGGAATGACGGCTACGACCCGCAAAAATATGAGGGCCGCGTATTTTTATTTCTCTCTCCTTCTCTCTCTCTCTCTCTCTCTCTCTCTCTCTCTCTCTCTCTCTCTCTCTCTCTCTCTCTCTCTCTCTCTCTCTCTCTCTCTCTCTCTCTCTCTCAAACACACTGCACACGACAATTAGACTGCCAAAGACACAGTAGACAGACTGGCAGACACAGATGCCTTCATCATCGTTTACACAAGTCTTCGGAAAACTGAGATTCGAAACCCTATTCTCCGACAAGAAGTTTTCGCCATTACCTGGACAAATACACCCGAAAGCCAGACCTGACAGCCACAAACTCCTGACACCCGGGGGCGCATTCAAAGACGCTTACCTCCATGGTTGTTAGCTTAACAACTGTCATCAGCTGTTTTGGCATTCACAGAGGAGATTGATGACGTCAGAGTTGTTGTTAACACGGCAAGTGACGGCAACTGCCTGTATGGTGGTGTTAAGGAAGCTACGTACATAAAAATCCTCATAAATTGAGTATATATGATGTTTTCTGACTCAAGAACTGAACAGGGCAAGTATACACACGAAATTAGGCCATATAACAAACCCATGCGCTTGTGGTGATTTTGTTTTGTGGTGATGTGCCAAGAGTGGTGAGAGCGGCATCTCGACCCGGGTAGCGATGCCAGACAGCACCACGCATGGCTCTGTGGCAGAGTGTAGATATGTGGTGTGCCCTTTTCCTTAATTAAAACCTGAGCCCTTGTCCACCCAGCAGTGAATGGGTACCGGGTGTTAGCCGGGGGTTTGTGGCCCGCGGTGGGTTCCCCCAACACTAGTAGGAGAATTACGAAGCAATATACAACCGAAAGAGGTCACAAGAAGAAGAAGAAGAAGAATACCGGCCTATTACTCGGAAGGAATAATGAATAGCTAGAATACAAGGAAGTACAAGACACAGGTGTGTTACCCGCGTGTATGTGGAGGTGGAAACTAGTGTTGAAGCGACAGAGGTAACACAAGGGATGAAGGAATGATGGAATAAGCTAGAGAATAGAAATAAGTACAACGTAGATGGAAAGAACCTTGAAAATGCAGGCCGCGGCTGCCTTGTGATTAGCTGACACGTTTGAGACACAATCTGACTGGCTGGCAGGTTTGTTTTTACACAATTGTGATTCGCTGGCGAGGCTGTGACGTCATTGTAGTCGCTCAGCCACTCAGCTTTGAACAACCATGTACCGCCACTGCCATGTCTCGTCTGTGAATACCCATTAACACCGGGTTGTAGAAATAGAGGGGTGTTGTTAAGCTAACACTAGTGGTCTTTAACACTCTCTGAATCCCTGCCCCGGTGTGTGTGTGTGTGTGTGTGTGTGTGTATGTGTGTGTGTGTGTGTGTGTGTGTGTGTGTATGTGTGTCATTCGTCTCTCTCTCTCTCTCTCTCTTTCTCTCTTTCACTCTCTCTCTCTCCAAATTTCACAATCAGTGTTTATTATCATGATTCGCATGTTGAGTATGATTATAGTAGTATTTAGTTGCATATTTAATTGACTGATATATTAATCAACGTTGAGAGAGAGAGAGCGAGAGAGAGAGAGAGAGAGAGAGAGAGAGAGAGAGAGAGAGAGAGAGAGAGAGAGAGAAAAATTATAAAATGTGGATAAAAGAATAACATCCACTTTCCCTTCTTAACCACGCTGGTGGATATATATGGGATGCATTCGGGAAAGCCAGTGGAAACCTACGTTCTCATACCATGCGAGCGTAAAATCTGATCCATCACGTTCATGGGTCGGGGAGGCAAGCAAAGAAGGTGAGAAAAAGAGGTCGTGTGCGAGGCAGTCTGTGGAAAATGAAAGCCGAGATAAACTGTGGGGCAGCGAGGAAGATAAGTGTGATGGTGGTGGTGGTAGTGTGGAGGGGAGTGAGGCGTGAGGCACTGATAAAAGAAAGAAAGAAAAAAATTGATGAAGGAAATGGTAAAAGCAATTTCTGGAAATGACGTATTAGATAGGAGAAAAAGTGAAGGAAATAAACGGCATTCGTATTGTGGCAGGTATGGATTAGTTGGAGGGAAGAAAGATACATTGAGTTTTAAGTTGAGTTTGATCTACGTATAGTGGTCTTTATATAATACTAGCCGCAAAGCCGCTTTCCGGGCTTTTTTTGGCTAGCTCCTGCGGAGGGCTATTGGTGGGCCTTCGGCCCACCACCTGTGTTTGGTGGGCCTTACAAACACAGACTCTCCAGATAGCCCCTTCTAACTTTCCTGAAATCACATCACCCCCAACCCATTCACTCACCCATTACCCATCACCCCCCACCCATTCACTCACCCATTACCCATCACCCCCCAACCCATTCACTCACCCATTACCCATCACCACACACCCATTCACTCACCCATTCATTACCCATCACCCCCCACCTACTCCCTTACCCATCACCCCCAACCCATCACCCCCCACCCATTCACTCACCCATCACCCCACACCCATTACCCATTACCCCACCCATTCACTCACCCATTACCCATCACCCTACATCAAGGTTTCCTCAATTCTCGCAACCCACTTTTTTTTTCACAATTCTCGCTAATAGGCTGCTAAAAAAAAAAAAAAAAAGTGATCGGATCATCTCATATGTGGGCTTAAAACTTTCCCCTGCTCGACCCGGTTCCAAAAATGTGCCATATGATGGGATTGCGCCACGGGGGGCGGAACCTATACCACACACACACACACACACACACACACACACACACACACACACACACACACACACACACACACACACACACACACACACACACACACACACACACACACACACACACACACACACACACACACACTTTCGCTTATATTATTATAGATTATATGTGAGAGCTGCTTCCACAACGTCTCCCAACAGCCTCTGGGGATGAAATTTTAGTCACTAAACCAAATATTATATGTGTAACTAGCCGCAAAGCCGCCCTCCGGGCGGACTTTTTGGATAGCTCCTGCGGAGGGCTATTGGTGGGCCTTCGGCCCACCACCTGTGTTTGGTGGGCCTTCGGCCCACCCACCAAACACAGACTCTCCAGATAGCCCCTTCTAACTTCATGGATGTAGAAATGTATGTATTAACGTCAACCCATTCACATCACCCCCAACCCATTCACTCACCCATTACCCATCACTCCCCACCCATTCACTCACCCATTACCCATCACCACACACCCATTCACTCACCCATTACCCATCACCCCCCACCTATTCCCTCACCCATCACCCATCACCCCCAACCCATCACCCCCCACCCATTCACTCACCCATCACCCCACACCCATTACCCATCACGCCACCCATTCACTCACCCATTACCCATCACCCTACATCAAGGTTTCCTCAATTCTCGCAACCCACTTTTTTTCACAATTCTCGCTAATAGGCTGCTAAAAAAAAAAAAAAAAAGTGATCGGATCATCCATCCTATAAGTGGGCTTAAAACCTTCCCCTGCTCGACCCGGTTCCAAAACTGTGCCATATGAGGGGATTGTGCCACGGGGGGCGGAACGTATACCACACACACACACACACACAGACAGACAGACACACTTTCGCTTATATTATTATAGATATCTGTTACTGAAAATATCGTAAATTTTCAGCTTCGCATTTAAATTTTTTTTTTTTTTATCTCACAACAGCAGTCATGATACTTCCATAAAATTAGCGTCCCTTTCAAAATGTAACATTGGACAATATCTAATAAATACAATCCTTCATCACAATCAGAACGAACGTTGTGTATTTAAAAGTGTTTATTTAAATATTCCTGATTCCTATTCCTTGTAACTAGTTCAAGGGGCAGGTCACATTATGATATCTCTCTCTCTCTCTCTCTCTCTCTCTCTCTCTCTCTCTCTCTCTCTCTCTCTCTCTCTCTCTCTCTCTCCTCTCTCTCTCTCTCTCTCTCTCTCTCTCTCTCTCTCTCAAATAGCACTCGGCCCTCTTTTCGTAAGTATCGTCCTTTTATATTTTTGATTGTCTCTTGCATATCTTCGTCTGTTTTCTTATATACTAACTTGTTCTTCTCAGATAGCAAAACCGTCTCAAGATCTTATATTTAACATCATCACTCCACAATTGCTCAATCTCCAAAACCTATATACGAAGCCTTCCACATATTTTCATCACTTTACTTTCACCAACTAGTCTTTTCACACCACAGAAAAGTCTCCGTCATAAGTCAAATAGAGTTTCGCTTTCACTGTATAAAGTTTTACCCTCATTGTTTAGTCCACTGAGATATCGACCAACAGCCAAGAGCGAACGAAGTGTCTGGTAAGAGACCAACGTTTACTGGAATATTGTATTCGATATGTGAAGAATAAATTTTACCTATGAATTTCTAATATCCACGGTTTGAATATTGGACATATGTCACTGTCGCAGTTTTATGATATTCAGAGATACCATTTTCCCCCTTCTCACTATGTATCCTTCCTCCCATGGTTCGCCTCAACGATTCTACTACCTTTATCATTTATATTGCTCTCCTATGATTGCACAGGACAAAACAAGAAAATCTAATTCATTCTTTTTTTCTAATCTCTGTCTATTCAATCTTATCAGATGCTGTCTAGTGTCTAACTCTATAGTGAACCTGAAAGCGCAACCTACTTTGTTCTTTTGTATAACTTACCCCCTTTTTTTGATTTCTAGCCTTTTCCTCTAAAAAAATATATCAAATTATTTTATCATTCCCTGAGCATCATTTTCAGTCTGTGATAAAATAAGTGTTGATTTTATATTTAGCTCCTCCTGTCTATGTCATCCATGTCCACACCATTGCATACTCCTGCTTTCATTTCTCTCACAACCATTAAAAGATTGAACTTACGTAAGATATTAGAATATGATATATTATTAGAATATTAGAATATTAGAATGCGCTTAATATCTATAATATGTCTCCCTTTCATTTAGTAACGTTTTCCCTTATCCATAAACCCTCAACACTGTTTGCTTTGGATGTATACGCCTTCTCCATTTTTATTAAAGCACCCTTTACTTCTTTATTTTTTTCTACTATTTCATACATCAGTTTCACATAGAACATGCAACGTACTACACAATGTCTATCTGTTCTAAACGTATCCTATCTCTCATTAATTTTTCTTAGTATTCAATTTCCTGCACTCTTTAATTAAAGTGTTACTGTATGTACACTTCACAAGTGTGTTCAACAAACTATTTCCTTTGTAATTACCACCTTCATTTTTGCTTATATTCCTTTGTAGACTAAAACAATATCTGCTTTTGTCCACGATCAAGGCATTTTCCTTTCACTCCAAGTTGGTTTTCATATGTTATTCATGTAATCAATGCCAGCTTCTCTTTCTTAATTAACGTTTCATCTGATATTCTTCATTTATCTTATAAGGTTGCTCAGAGTAAAAATTTGTAAATGTTCATCGAATTTCTACCTTTTAGATATCAGCTTGTCCATATACCGTTCCTCGAGTCTCTTTGATGTTCGTGTATGTCATCAGTTCCTTAAAATATTCAGACCAATTTTTTTTCAACTTCTTTGCATTATTATCGTTATTTTCATCTCCTTCAATGTTCCAAATAGTTCCTCCTTCTTTCTGGAGTGTTTTCCAATACAGCCTTTATTTTTTTATTTTCCAAATTTAACTCGGCTGTCTACCAATTTTTTTTCATCATACTATCATTTACTCTATATTTTTCAACAATTTTACACCTCATTCACAAAACAAATAGTTCCTTTTCTTGCATCCTGTACTGATTCAGAAACACTCCTCAAAATGGTTTTTATAGGAGGATGTGTTTCTCTCATTTTATTTGTCTGCTTCACTGCTTCCTACGTCTAACAAATTTTTTTTTCTTTTCCTACTAACCCAATTTTCGTGCTAACCACTTATCATAAGACTACTTTTCATTCTCTATGAATACTCTCAATATATCATTACTTACTAATCCTGCATAATACACATCATGGGTTTTCTAGTCCTGATAGCTCTGTACGTTCTCACTTAACAACACTCAGTTTCTGTCAGTGTTCGCTTGTGCTCTTAATTCCAAAAAAAATGTAAAAAAACCAGACTTGCAATGAATGCCTTGGACTCGAAGCACCATGTTGTCTGGCTGAAGTGTCGCGCGCGTGTGACAGAGCTTGGAAAATGGTCATTCACATAACGATGACATATAGCCGCGCTGGCTGCATGGCAAGCGGTTCTTCCTTCCATGGAGAGTTGATCCAGACTTCCAGAGGGATAGATTCCATCAAAGATCATCCCCTCGACCATTTATGTATGCATTGCCTTCAATATATAGACAGCGGAAGCATATGGTAAAGCACAACGAAATGAAATTATAGAAGTAACCAAACAAGGCAATATTCACGTACATATAAAGACGCCGAAGATAATATTGTTACGAACGCGCCCCTGCGAGACAACTCGAGCTCAAGTCGAGCGAGAAGCCGTTTGTTGTTGTGGCCAGACCCAGACTGAGAACAGAGACCACGAGGAACCAGAGGCCGTGCGGGGAGTCGGGTGAGGCTTAGGACTTGAAAAGGATCTCCGGCAGGTACCGCCCGGAGGAGACTCCGTCTGCCGGGGAACAGGGTTACGGTAGGACTACGATGGTTCACAGGCAAGCCAGAAGGGTAGAGGTATTGTCCCCTGAAGGCTAAAGTGGCGCATAAGTGAAAGGTAGCAGCCGGCTGGTGTTTGACGGGCGTGCGTCGGGCGGGGCCGTGAGGGTTAACCAGTGCCGCCTTTTTCCCGCCGCCCGGTGGCTTAGTGTGTTGATTGTGGTGACTCTGGTATGGTATAAGACGCATAACAGTGACTGCAGTTGCAGTGGAGGAACATTTGGGGCTGCGACGGCCGAGAAGTGGCCGGGCCTATGAGGAGGAGCTGTTGTGTCTCGCGGTGGGCGTGAGGCTGTCTCTGTAGTGTTACCTAGTACATTTATAGTCTGAAAAGGATGTGATTGTGTTATTCCGCATGTGCCTGTGTGTGTGTGTGTGTGTGTGTGTGTGCCGTGGTGGTGATGTGCCAGTGTGGGGAGCCCGTGCTCAAGGCCTTAGGGGATTCATTGCTTCTGGTCCCGATTAGACACATAACCGGACTCAGCCCGATCATTCCCGCGCGTCTGAGGCCAGCCCAGTAAGGGAGGCAAGTTAGTTGGGCGGCTGTGGGAGCGGGTTTGTAACAACACTCAGTTTCTGTCAGTGTTCGCTTGTGCTCTTAATTCCTAAAACAATGTAAAAAAAAGAGACTTGCAATGAATGCCTTGGACTCGAAGCACCATGTTGTCTGGCTGAAGTGTCGCGCGCGTGTGACAGAGTTTGAAAAATGGTCATTCACATAACGATGACATATAGCCGCTCTGGCTGCATGGCAAGCGGCTCTTCCTTCCCTGGAGAGTTGATCCAGACTTCCAGATGGATAGATTCCATCAAAGATCATCCCCTCGACCATTTATATACGCATTGCCTTCAGTATATAGACAGCGGAAGCATATGGTAAGGCACAACGAAATGAAATTATAGAAGTAACCAAACAAGGCAATATTCACGTACATATAAAGACGCCGAAGATAATATTATCGTAGCTACGACAACAGCCGTGAGCTTCAAGATATGAAGATATGTAACTAATATATATATATATATATATATATATATATATATATATATATCTGTATATATATATATATATATCTGTATATATATATATATATATATATATATATATATATATATATATATATATATATATATATATATATATATATATATATATATTATATATATATATATATATATATATATATATATATATACATATATATATATATATATATATATATATATATATATATATATATATATATATATATATATATATATATAATTTATATATATATATATATAATGTATGCATGTTGATAAAAGCTTCATGACTTGTATAAATGTATAACTAATCTGTTCACGTATGCTGGTATGCTGTGTAATCAGGAATATCTTGGGATACTGATAATTTCTTTGATCCCACTGAATCATTCAACTTACATCACTCGCGGTGGTCATCCTTAAAAGAGAGACTATCTGGCAAACTCTAACACTGTACTTTGTGAGGTTTGAATAAGGCTCGTCCTCTGTCTCTCTTCTCTACTCGCCTGCTGCTCAGTCTCTGCAAAGTTTGTCGGTATGGCTGCTGCGTCTCTTTATATGAAGAGCTGCCACGTTTCCTGATACTATTCAAGCTTCAGTGACACATTCTAACTTCTTTATCTATAATACTCTAACTCAGTGCTATTCAACCTGGGTGGACGGTCCACCTAAAGGTGGACAAGACTGAGTGAGGGGTGGACGGTTGTCTTGGGGTGGACAGGTGGGTGGATGATCATGCCCACATGTCGGTATAGATAAGGGAGAATAAATTTATGGTATAAAACTAGGCAAAGGTGGGAATATTTTTACAAGTATAGGGAAAATAAATGGATTCAAACTGAAGGTGAACAAAATTAAAAGCAATGTAGAAAAGAGGTGTTGTTCTGATTTTGATGTCTTTGATACCTATATGGCTGGCTGGCAGTGGCTGGAAACATGGTATGCAGACAGCAGACCAGACACTGGAGGTACGAATGTCCTCCTGGATTACCAGACACCTGAATTTGATGCAGGAAAACCTTGACTTCTATTTCAAAGACACCTCAGACCTCCAACATGTGGAAGCTTCATCCATTCTCAGATGGTGGAACTGATCATTCTGATGCCCTATTGGAGCTTCCAGTTGATTATTATAAAAAAGCAGCTTCCAAAACATTTTGCCATCCTATGCATTGCATTGCTGGGTTGTCCTGCTTGATAGATAGTCAGGACTACAAGGAGTAAGCTGAGAAGGCAACAGCCATGTTTGTGCAGATGCCAACATCATGTCTGTGTCAGCAAGGTTTCTCAATCTTAGTTTTAATCAAGTCATAGAAAAGGAATGCCATTCTGAATTTGGATCCTCTTACGCGGGTTGCACTTGAAAATTGTCTGATGCCTCGATTTAATCTGATAGCAGACAAATTGCAACAGCAGCAAAGCCGCTGATTTTTGTTTCTTGAAGGAAAAGGCTTTGTTTTCTGGATTACCAAATATTACACATATTAGGTATAATTTTACTTTAGTTTCCTGAAGAAAAATGCATTTGCTGTGTAATTCCGAAGGTATGTTTAATTTTTCCTTGTATATTTATAGTTTTAGACTGCATGTGTTATTATAAAGAAGAATATGTAAACTGTAAATTTAAAATGAGAGTGAAGCTGCCTTTTCCTACCTATATATTTTGTAGAATGATATAGTTAGATTTGAAATGTCAGAGCCGTTAAATTTTAAAGAGAGAACAAAATTATGGTGGACAGCTCTTACCAAATCACTACTAGGGGTGGACGACATAAAAAAAGGTTGAAGAGCACTGCTCTAACTCATATAAGTGTGACATTGTCTTAAAGACCATCAAATTAATTATCTATACATTTCTTAATCATATGTATCTCAGTAGCATTTCCTACGGAGAATTTCTGTATATCTAAATTTAATATATTACACATACATATAAAAATTATCCCTACAGACAGCTGAATTCAAGAATTTTTAGTAAATTGGATATAAGATTTTTGACCCTATTTTAGTTTACGTTTATGCACTCCTTCCTTGAGTAAACGTTTTACTATGCAAAGACATTCAGACAGTCAGGCATATACACTAAACACAAATAAACGAATAAGCACGACTTAAACAAAGATGTGGGCGGGTAGGCAACCGTGAATATATTGTGTTCATCCTTGTGTCTGGGTCGTCTACTTTTGGCGTCATGTGAGCACAGTATCGGGTCTTGGCTGCTTATAGGCAATAGCGCTATGCTTGTATCAAGTTGGATGCGACGAGAAAAAAAATGTTTTAAGGAAAATGAACCTTCATATATTTATATGAAACTTTTTCACGATGACTAATGCAGCTTTCCATATTCATCATAGGCATATTTCATGATGCATGAACTTTTTCAATGTGGCACATAAAACTATTGAAATGTTCATTTTGCTATATTTTAGTATTTTAGGAAAGTCTACAACGATATGCATTGAATACTGATTGAGTGCCTTTGTTATGAAAGGGTCGACCTCCATCTGTCGGGCTGCATAATTATAGATCGTTATTCAGGACATAATGTTGTTTAGATCACGTTCTCCCGCAATCCTTCCAGCTGTAATGAAGCCAAGGCAGGCTGCCAAGTCCTGTGTCACAAGAGTTCCTTAGCCAAGGTCTCCTTTGTCTACGAGGACGTGGATAACAACGATGCTTGTGTCTGACGCATGAAAACAGGACTATGCTCAAAGTATGTTCTTAAGTCTATTTCTTCTAGATTTTTTTTACGATACATTCCTCTCAGCAAGGGTCGATGATTGTTGTCGCAGACACAGCAAAAGAAGAGTCCATACCGATATCAGATTTGTTCTCGACAAAGGAAGACAATCTAATCAAAATTACAATTTGAAACAAGGTAAGAAAATCATGACATGCTGCTTTAGAGGTTTAGAGTTTAAGGCTACATGTTATGTACGGCGAGTGCCATGGGCTGCTGGGTACATGGGCACCATGGGTACATGGGCTGTTCCCTATTTCTAAAATAAATTCCAAAACTTGCAAAATTATCTATCGATTCTCCGTCTCGTCTTCTTGCCATGGTGAAGGACAAAAATTTTATCGTGAAAATATGAAAATATCTTCAGTAAGACAAGACGGAAAACCTAACCAGGAAAAGCAAAGTAAAACATGATTAAAAATCAGCAAGGGCTGCATCAATGTATATACATAAGCATATATTTGTTTGAAAAATTTAAGAGTCTAAATGACAAAAATCTAAACATGAAAAAGTAAAAAATATTTCAAGGACGGAAGATAAATTCTAAATAAATTGTCTCTTGTCGGCCAAGGGAATTGTGGTGCTAACAGAAAATAACACAACAGTAAAATATCTTTG
>JACEEZ010002159.1:113826-121326 GCA_016584305.1 Chionoecetes opilio
GCACCTTGAGAGGCACCACCTGCTCAACACTAATCAGTTTGGATTCAGGCCAGGCAGGTCAGCTGCAGACCTGCATCTGCTGTTATCCACGGAATGGAGTGCAGCCCTGGACCAAGGTAAGACCACTGCTGTCGTAGCTCTCGACATTGAGGGGGCTTTCGACAGGGTGTGGCACGCAGCCCTCATCACAAAGCTACGCGCTGCAGGTGTGGACTTCAACACTTGTGCTCCTTCAACTCTTCAGCGACTACCTGAGAGCGAGGCAACTAAAGGTGGTAGTTAATGGGCAGGAGTCTGAGTTGCAGCCCATCAGAGCAGGTGTCCCCCCAGGGAAGCTGCCTCGGCCCCCTGCTCTGGAATATTTATATTAATGATCTCCTGAATTTAATCCCCAGCTCAAGGGCCTATGCCGATGATCTCACCCTGACACAGAGCTACGGCCCAGGGGAGGAGACTGCCACTGCTGCCCAGATGAACACGACGCTGAGCCGCATCGTGGCCTGGGGCAACAAGTGGCAAGTAAAATTCGCTCCTCATAAAACACAGCTGCTCCATGTCTCCAGGTCGAGCGTAGCCCTGCGCCTTATCTGCGATGGGAAGACGCTGGTGCCCCAGGAAGAGGTGGAGGTGCTGGGGGTCACCTACGACTGCAGGCTGACCTTCAAAGCCCACATTGAGCGGCTCGCCAGAGAGTCTTCGGGGAAGCTGGCATCCCTGACGAGAATGTCATGGCTCCTTGACAGCAAGGGGTTGGAAGTCCTCTACAAGGCGCAGGTCCGCTCCTCTATGGAATACGCTTGCCTCGGGTGGGGCGGCGCGGCGAACAAGCACCTGGCCCTCCTTGACAAGGTACAGGGTCGCGCGATGAGGCTCATCAGGGACAGCGGTGCCGGGCAGGAACCACGACTTCACAGCCTTCAGCACCGCCGAGACATAGCGGGCCTCACCGTGATGTACAAGGTGCATCAGCAGCGGGTGCCTCACCTGCACACACTCCGGCAGCCCCTACGGCGGGCTCAGGTTACTACAAGGGCCGTTGCTCTAGCCCCCGCAGAGCTACTACAGACCCGATGTCGTACTTGGCACCACCAGCGTCAGTTCGTCTGTGTCTACGTTGGCTGGTGGAATGCTCTCCTTGCCTCGCAGCCACGCCATGACGGTACAACTGTGCAAGAGTTCAAGGAACTTGTGAACGCGTGGCTGCCGAGGTGAAGGCAAGGAGATCAAAATTAACACGAGTTAGGCTTTTAGATAGGGAACACTTATTATGTCTCCTTTAGCCTATAAATGTTACAATTATTTATGTAATGTAAATAGTAACTTACTCTGTAATGATGTTTTTTTGTAACTCGGTATAAATAAAAAAAAATAAAAGAGAGAGAGAGAGAGAGAGAGAGAGAGAGAGAGAGAGAGAGAGAGAGAGAGAGAGAGAGAGAGAGAAAAGAGAGAGAGAGTAAAGAGAGAGAGGTAAAGAGAGAGAGAGAGTAAGAGAGAGAGAGAGTAAGAGAGAGAGTAAAGAGAGAGAGAGAGTAAAGAGAGAGAGAGAGAGTAAAGAGTATGAGAGAGAAGTAAGAGAGATAGAGAGAGTTAAGAGAGAGAGGGAGTTTAAGAGAGAGAGTAGAGGTAAGATGGAGAGAGTAGAGAGAGAGTTTAGTTAGCTGTAGAGAGTAGGAGCAGTGAACAAATGAGGGTGCAGTCTGGGCAACCCTTGGGGAATTTCTTTTATCTGGGCACCAACGTCATTGCCAAATAGTAAGATCATAACTTTGGAATTTATTGTCTGACTTGACAGTGAACATAATTGAGGGTGAGTTTGACCCTGATGGATTTTTTTGGACGGGCAGGACAATACAATAATGCATAAGTTGGAATGTTTGCTGAATATTTTGATTTTTCACACATTGGGAACTAAATACAATAATTGCATTTTGTTTGAGATATTGGTTGCATTCTATTCATAGAGTCAATATAATAATGTTGTATGAGTATATATTGAACTGAGAATAAAGTCAGAATATGATAGATTGATTGATTGATAGCTAGATATATAAAATATGAGGAGATGGTTCTATGATGTGCTGATGGTTCTATTTTAGTGTAGTAAATTTCATATGATGAATATTTTTTGCAGGTGATGGTTTTTATTTTGAAGTTGAGAAATAAATGTGCTGCCAAAATATGCATGATCGTATTCGGTGATGTTTTTTGACACAGATTTTCTCTATTTTACAGGTGGAAATAACAGCATGAACATGCCATGTCCTGTAGCCAGGACATGGCTACCTCAGGGGTTAATGAGAATGCATGTTTCTTCGCACTTGGTAACTCCTCTTCTCAGCTTATAACTGTGGCCCTTCTAGAATAGAACACATAAAGAAATGTAGTGCAAAATGAGGTGATGATATAGCAAACAAACTTGTAGGGTGTAAATCAATTAGATGCCACAAATGTTGTGTGTCAAGATACACATCTGAACATCATATTAAGCGATACCTTACGAAATCATGCATAACAAAGTCTTCAGATATAAATAATCCGGTTCCTGCAAAGAAGGCTAGACGATCTGACATATCAGTATTCGCATTTAAACAACACTGCAAAATAGTATGTAGAAACCTATGCCTGCAACGCGATCCTAGTCATCCGTATAGACGGAGGAAGGTGGTGCAATGCCGAACTGCAGATGGCTTGGAAGAGAAGATATTCAGAGTATGTGATTTGCGTGGGGATTCTCAAGGTGAAGAAGTTCGATTGTGAGTTCAAGGTGCCCTATCAGATCTCCATGCAGCAGATGAGCAGTATCATTCCGATTGCTACAAAGTGTTCATGAATCTCAAGAAAGCTGTATCTTCTACTGATAGAGATTTAGCACAAGTACGTGACCCAGCATTTGAATGCTTGATCAGTGAAATGAGCAGTGACAAAAGCCGAGTATGAAACTCACTGGCGGTGGAAAAAATGTATATAAGTTATGGAGGCACTCAGTACAAGCGCAGAACTCTAATTTTGAAGTTGTTTAATCATTTTGGTGACGACTTACTAGTGTTATCAGGACAAGGTATTGCAAGTCTTTTAGTGTTTCGTAGGAAAGCTCTCAAGCTGATGAAGATTGAGAATGATGATGAAGAATTAGATGTATCACAAATAGCAAAGAAAATTGTAAAGGAATGTGAGGAGAGTAAACCCAGCAATAACACCTACGACAACTCCTTGTCATTTGAAGAAGCTTCCGAGGTGTGTAGCTCTGTACTCCTCAAGCTGCTTGCAGAACTTTCCCCTAAACTTGAAAACACATCCACTGCTATTCTAATAGGGAATATTATTACCAGTGTTCTGAACAATAGGGTGGCAACCTTGCAATTGGACATCGGACTCTTTGCTGAGTGAGAAGTCCTTGATTGAACAGTTATATGAATTTAGTGTGACATGTTCGTATGATGAAGTTCCTGCGTTTCAAAAGCTCTGCTGCCTATGCTGCATCCAACGATAAACAAGTAAATGGACTGAGGAGCAGTAAACATGGACTGATTTAGGCTGTTGCTGACAATTTTGACGTGAATATCTCATCGCCGAATGGTCTTAAGTCTACACATTCTCTTGCCCTCCTTTTCACGCAGTTCCAAGAATATTGTCAGTCGAATGATGGAACAAATAAAATAATGATCAAGAGACTTCGGAAGGACCAGCTCAAAGACAATTTAGTGCAACCCATCACTCTTCAACGCTACCATGGTCCTGACAAACCCAAGATGCTCCAATCATTTGTATATCGAACTATCCTCCCATTAAGAATCCTTACTGCTCAAGCAATAACAATCAAGAGATCACAGGATTTGGACTACACATTCCTGAAGAATATATCACAAGACGCTCTATATCCAGATTAAAATGGATTCAACACCCAGATATCTCGTTAGCAAAAACAAAGACACTTGATCAAACCATCCACCAAAGCCATATAAACACCTCTGATTGACACGAAGCCCTCCGATCCAGACACAATAATGACGGCCATGGTGGAAACTCGTAAAGTGGCTGAAGAATGTGGCCAGAATGTGACTCTCTTCACTGTAGATCAGCAGTTGTATAAGGTAGTCTTGAATGTACTATGGACCTGCCAAGAACAAATACCCTAACTTCATTCGGTCATTCCACGATTAGGGGGTATGCATATGTTGATGAGTTTCATTGGAGGCGTGGGATCCCTTATGAACAACAGTGGATTGGAGGAGTTGATGACCTCAGCATTTGGTAGTGTCCCAAAAATGCTATCTGGAAAGAAATTCCCACAGAATCTAAGAGCATTGCGCATTGTGACAGAAGTTATCCTAGCAGACATTATTCCAACCACTAGTATACCATATATACACTTTTGAGTTAAACAAACTGCAACAGTTTGTTTTATTGTTGATTATTGTTTATTAAGTTGTTCTTTATGACATATCCAAAATGGGACGCAGGTTTCAACCCAGAAGTTACCTAATTTGCATATTTTCAAAATGGCCGCCATATATATATAAAGCCCATTATCTCTAAAAATACTCATTTGTAGCACAATAAGTGCATTATACTTGATTAGTAACATGAACCAGTGAAGCTATAAAACATTTTTTCAAACTCAAATGACCCGTCTAAAACATGTAGGTCAAAGGTCAAGAATAAAAAAAAATAGGTCAAATGACCTTTTCTTTACAAAAAAAATGTATTAAGACATAGCTAATGATATTATTTTTTAACAATATTAATTGTTATATAGATATTGTACCCTGTCCGAAGTTACCCATGAAAGTGTAGGCCCTATGTCAAGACTTACAACATTCGATTACAATAAAATTAAAGAACATATGTAAACTGTTATATATGCACATATTAAGGTGTTCATTATTTGTGTTCTTCTTTTAGATACATACTGTGAATTAGTAGTCAAATTCATTTAACTCTATGTTTGTGCATAGTCCGTCTTGGCAAATTCCGCAGAATTCGGTGCAGTACATCCCGTTTTTCTTGCATGAACATATCAGTGTGTCACAGTACTCCATGCATTTGCAACGTATATGCATGTAGAAATAGCTTTGTTGATGGTTTCAATCCAGGAGAGGGCAGGAAAAACCTAAAAATAAAACATAACAAATAAGGTATATAAAACTGGAGTTTCTGAAAGGGCATCATGTGATGAGGCACAATGCTGGTATATGGAACGGTATCTGGTCGGACATGTTTATCGAAAGCCCATTCATGACATTTGGACATGAGGAAGGTGGACTTGTTGGCATTACTCTCAAGCCATCATCTGTTTTTAGATGGGCCTTTAGCCTTCATGCATGTAGCCAGTTACGAGCTGACCTGCCAGAGATGCGTGATGGACGTAGGTATATGACTACTACCGATCACAAGTAGGAAGGCCAGGCCAGAATTAGGAGTGATGCATTGGACAGAGAAAAGGTGAAGAATACTCTCGCAACCTATTATATCCACCCACTTGATTCAACAAGCCTACCATCTGGTCTTCTGAATATTGCAAATGGCCTGGTTGCATCCAGCAATGTCAATGTTGACAAGTCGCATTCACTTGGTACGCAACAAATGATGGAATACGAAGCTGGATTGCCTGACTCATTTCATGTGAAGCTGAAAAAAAATGTGGTTACGATGGCTGTCAGCAAGAGAGCAACCCACGTTGAGGGAATGCCAGTTTATTACACCGAGCTCATCTACACTAGAGTAATTGGCTTACAACAATCCTGCGATATCAACATGAAAAAGATCTTGACTTATGAGCTATCTCCTATCCCACCAGCATTATTTGATGAGAATGGTGATATGATGACCCAATCAAAATCAATTATGAAACAGAAACTTCAAGTAGACGTGTCTAGTAGCCTCATGTCTGACCCTGATGTAGTAATAATAGATGGATGTGCCATGATGTGGGCAATACATTGGCCAGTTAGTGGAACAGTTGAAGATTATATTAAAAAATCCATGACTAGTGTGAGCCATCATCTAGAGAGGCACTCTGTGTACTTGATCTTCGACAGATACCCATCTTCAAGCATCAAACAGGTTACCAGGTCAAATCGTGCAGGTAAACATGCCAGTCGTAAACAACAATTGACACTGCACACTCCACTCCCAGTACAGAAAATTTTCCTGACTGTCACATACAATAAGGTTCAACTCATCCGTCTCATCGGCCAGTATCTCTCAGAACACATCAACAATGATCACAATGAACTTGTCATTACCACTGAAGACCCTGTAACAAAATCTGTGGTCAACCGTAAGGTAACCATGAGAGAGGATATAAGAACAACCCACGATGGGCTATTATTCTGACGTCATTATTCTGAACCAGTTGTGGGTATTGGCTTCTCAAGGAGTACCACGTATCCGCATAATGTGTGATGATACATATGTTTTTGTATTACTCCTCTACTTCTACAACAAACAGAAATTCATTTGCAATGTAACGCTGTATAGTTTCGTCTCGGGAAGAAGCGTAGTGGACATCAGGGCAACAACCCTCAAACACAAAGACATTGCACAGTACCTCCCAGCTATGCACGCTCTAACTGGGTGCGACACAACTTCCTTCATCTATGGAAACGGCAAGGCAACAGCACTCAAACTACTCCAAGCGTAACAGTCTCAGCCTTCTTGGTGAAGATGGATGTGCTATGGAAGATATTGTGGTTCAGGCAACAACATTCGTGGCTGGGTGTTATGGATCGAAAATATGCAGTAGTATGTTTGATGCAAGGTATAACTTGTGGTGTTGCAAAATGGCTAACAGGAATGCAGTGTATGCTCCAAAGTTAAAGTCTCTCCCGCCAACTGCAGATGCCTTCCTCAAACATGTGCACCGAGCACATTACCAGACGATGATTTGGAAGTCAGCACTTTCAAGCGACCCACCAGGAGTAAACCCATTACACTATGGCTGGAGCCTCCGGGAGGACAATAGCCTGATTCCAATTATGTTACCTGACGATGTGTCCCCAGTTCCCACTGAAGTACTCGAGATTATTAAATGTGGCTGTGCTGCAGTTCGTAGGTGTTCATCTGGAAGATGCAGCAGTGTTGTTGGCCAGTTGTCTTGTTCAGTGTTCTGTGCATGTCATGCTGGAGCACATTGCAATAAAGACCACACCAAGACTGTTTCAGTAGTAGAGGCAGAAGATGAATGAATCAGTGATAGTAGATATGAGTGAAGGAATGATATATAGTGTTACCAAATAAATTATCCTATTATTTGTATGACATACATGAAGGAAATGTTCTATTGTGCAGTATATTACTATGCTATTTTTCGAATACACATTGTGATAATGATTAATTATTTAATGAGCATTAATTTTATGTGTGACTAGCCGCAAAGCCGCCCTCCGGGCGGACTTTTTGGCTAGCTCCTGCGGAGGGCTATTGGTGGGCCTTCGGCGTACCACCTGTGTTTGGTGGGCCGAAGGCCCACCAAACACAGACTCTCCAGATAGCCCCTTC
>JACEEZ010002159.1:126326-131326 GCA_016584305.1 Chionoecetes opilio
AATCACTGCCTACAGGCGCTATAGGCACAAATGTAAAAAAAAAAAGATATTGGAGTCTAGGGTATCGGGATTTGTTGGTAATGCTTATAAGTAACTATTTATAACATGCAGTAATGACATTGACGTACAGGCAGACATCGACAATCGAGCCTAGCGTCAACTTGTCAAAGAAAACTACCAGCCAAAGCCAATAGGTTCAATCTGAAGAGCTTTATAAGAAACATATTCGATTAGATAGTTTGATTCTTGAGATGTTTTGGGAGAATCTACAGGCGCTATAGGCACAAATGTAAAAAAAAAAGATATTGGAGTCTAGCGTATTGGGATTTGTTGGTAATGCTTATAAGTAACTATTTATAACATGCAGTAATGACATTGACGTACAAGCAGACATCGACAATCGAGCCTAGCGTCAACTTGTCAAAGAAAACTACCAGCCAATAGGTTCAATCTGAAGAGCTTTATAAGAAACATATTCGATTAGATAGTTTGATTCTTGAGATGTTTTGGGAGAATCTGGCCTCATTATACATTCTAATATCTGAAAAATTACACAATGAAAACAAAAACATTGATATATTAAAAAGATTTTATACCGTCATAACGTGTTGATATCAAAATACTTTTCTATAGAAAGGTTCATAATGAAATCTAGAAATATCAATAGGAGGCTGGAAGCGACTATTTCCTTAATTAATAAACATAACTCGCAGGAAGCGCCAGCCACGTGGCGAAGCTTGTGAACAATACAAATGTGAAAGCATGTTATAGAAGATTTGCTTTACATAGAACCCTTGAAGAGCTCGCAAGATTCATACCGCGAGTTTCTGCCGGAGGCAGCAATAGACTCCATTGCATTACGGGCGTGTGTGTGTGGCAGCGCCTCATGGCAGTGGCACCAACACTGAGGCCCGGGCGGCGGCGGCAACGCATGACTACTGTGAGGAAGTGCTTCACGTGCAGGAAGATCTAAAGCGTCATAGAAAAGCTGCGCACTACACTGCTCATGTTACCATTCCTGCTTATGGTATATAGTGATGATGGTGGAGGCGGTAACAGAGGCACTGCCGGGACTACTACTACTACTACTACTACTACTACTACTACTACTATTACCACTACCCTTACTGCCACCACCACCACTTACTAGATGTCAGCAAAAAACTACCAGTCCCACCTGCAACTACTATATTACACTGCATCAACGAGAAGTCAGTCCAATTATTCAAACTATTACCTTAACACAAATTATAAGTCTCACTATCACTAGTACACAAAAAAAGTCAAACTACTACTTTTACTATACACCACCAAGGAAAAGTAACCAGTCCTACGGTTACTACTAATGTTCGTATCACTACTATTATCATACTACTGATATCACTAGATACTACCACCAATACATATGCTGGGGCTGCTCCTGCTGTTACTATTGCTGCTTCCACTCTCACTTATACGAAGACCATCAATGGGGCACAGGTATTTTTTTTTTTTTTTTTTTTACATCACAAAGGACTGGCCAAGGGCAAATATAAAAAAGGTAACAAAACGCACACTTAGTTGCCAGTCCCTAACAATAAAAAAAAATAGAAACGTAACAACTGTGGAAATTATCCACTAACCACACTCTCTATTAGTAGAGTGGTAGTTTTGTTACCCCCCCCCCTTGTAATAAAGGAGGTGTTGTTCGCTCACCGTAGGGGAGAGTAGGAGTGTGTATATATATATAATATATATATATATATATATATATATATATATATATATATATATATATATATATATATATATATATATCTCGTTAAAAGTGATAGCTAGTTCTGCGTTTATTATCTTCTTCTTTATTCTCGTTATTATCTTCTGGAAGATAATAAACGCTGAACTAGCTATCACTTTTAACGAGATCTGTCTCAGAGAAAATCTCCTGCCCGTATATACTCTCTCTCTCTCTCTCTCTCTCTCTCTCCTCTCTCTCTCTCTCTCTCTCTCCTCTCTCTCTCTCTCTCTCTCTCTCTCTCTCTCCCCTCTCTCTCTCTCTCTCTCTCTCTCTCTCTCTCTCTCTCTCTCTCTCTCTCTCTCTCTCTCTCTCTCTCTATATATATATATATATATATATATATACACTAGCCGCAAAGCCGCCCTCCGGGCGGACTTTTTGGCTAGCTCCTGCGGAGGGCTATTGGTTCGGCCCAGCACCTGTGTTTGGTGGCCCTTCCAAATACAGACTCTCCAGATAGCCCCTTCTAACTTTCCTGAAATCACATCACCCCCAACCCATTCACTCACCCATTACCCATCACCCCCCACCCATTCACTCACCCATTACCCATCACCCCCCACCCATTCACTCACCCATGACCCATCACCACACACCCATTCACTCACCCATTACCCATCACCCCCCACCTATTCCCTCACCCATCACCCCCAACCCATCACCCCCCCCATTCACTCACCCATCACCCCACACCCATTACCCATTAGCCCACCCATTCACTCACCCATTACCCATCACCCTACATCAAGGTTTCCTCAATTCTCGCAACCCACTTTTTTTCACAATTCTCGCTAATAGGCTGCTAAAAAAGAAAAAAAAGTGATCGGATCATCTCATACGTGGGCTTAAAACCTTTCCCTGCTCGACCCGGTTCCAAAAATGTGCCATATGATGGGATTGCGCCACGGGGGCGGAACCTATACCACACACACACACACACACACACACACACACACACACACTTTCGCTTATATTATTATTATATATATATATATATATATATATATATATATATATATATATATATATATATATATATATATATATAAATACAGATATATATGATTATGGTAATGGGTATTAATTAAGGTAATTTAAGTATATTATAAGTATTGGGATATGATAAATGAGCATTCTCAGTGGTATTAACCATTATCACCTTATACAGTATTATCACCTTACTTAGAACGACTGGTTATTAGCAGTCGTCATTATATTCTCGCCACTGAGGGTTTGAAACGTATATATTATTCCGTGACTCGCCGGCCCACGGTGAAAGGAGAGTCAGTACACACCAGTTTTTCACGGGAGTAACATATGTCTCTAAGTTTCTCCAATAATCGCGATGAGTTGTATATACACTTGTATATATATACGAGTATATAACCGGGTCATCGGTTCAACAAAGGGACGTGTTAATTCAACACAGTGAATATCCCGCTGCGTCAGTGTTGTTGGAACCCGCCCTGACGCCCATATCAAAACACTCAGCTCCGCCCTTCACCTCTGGCCCTGATCACGCCTCGACCAGCCGAATGCCATGGGCAGCCAGTACTAATAACGTTCTTCAACTCATCAACCTTCCTATTCACCGATAATTATCTTAGTTAGTGCTATCTGGGGTATCTTATCGGGATATGATAGGCAAAGGGTTATCTGAAGGTAAGAATTCAAATTGAATATGTTTGTGACATAAAATTTCCACAACAACATACTCTTATACATTAAAGGATAAAAGTAAGCTTCATTTGCTTGTGTACCTACATTCTGCTTTTCCTTCCGCTACAATAAGACCCAAAAATGTGAACTGACTTCCATAGTAGCGGTAGAAGTAAGAAAAAAGAAAGAGAGATAATAAAAGGCGAACATATTGCCGGCTTGGGTGTGCGAGCTTGTGACAAAGGTGCACACAATTCAATCCAAGGTGTATATTGCACAGCCTTGCACGGCGACATTCTTGAGCTGGCAACACCAAGGCAACACAGTCACACGGTGTTGACTGTGTGAGTATTGGATGACTTTTGAAGATAGCGTGGCACTGATGGTGGTGGTGATGATGACAATGATGGTGGTATCTGTTGTGGTGATGATGATAATAATGGTGATGATGACAATAATGGTGATGATTGTGGTGGTGATGCTGACAATGATGGTGGTTGTTGTATTGTTAATTAGCAGTTGAAATGTTAGGCTCGATTGTTTCGAGCATAGCTTCAGACGAGCTCACCTACTACGGTTCGGGAGCCCACCCTAACAGAGTTAGTCCGGCTGGCATGCTGTCTGTATCTGCCTTCACAAGTAAAGACGTTGCCACACTAAAGTGTTTCCTGTGTCCTAGCCAGTCAGGAAGAATAACATAGTGGTGATAGTAGTGGTGGTGATGATGACAATAATGGTGATAGTTGTAGTGGTATAGAATAGCCTGTAGACGATGACAGTAATGGTGATGATGGTGACTAAAATGGTGATGATGATGACACTAATGGTGATGATTGTAGTGGTGGTAATGATGACAATAATGGTGATGATTGTAGTGGTGGTGATTGTGAGGGTTCGGAGGACAGAGGAACAAGGAATAAGGAAGGAGAGAAGGATAAATGAGGAGATGGAATAAGGAAGAGAGAGGCGACGATGGTTTAGCTGATACATCATTTTCCTTATCAAGCCAGCAAGGGGAGAGCAAGGACCATCTGCAGAATCGCTGACTATTCAACAGATGAATGTCCGAAGAAGAGGAATAGGAAGGAGGAGTAAAGGAGAGAGAAAGCGAGGAATAAGAAGAGGGAAGAGGAGAAGAAGGAACAAGAAATGGGGAGAAGTAGAAAGGCTTGCTTATATTGTTGATACAGCAGCATTGCCAGCGACCAAGGAACGATCACATCACACCTCTCACTTCGCACCTCAGATGATTAACTGTCACACTGGAGATAAACTCTGACCTGTACCCAAACACCTGCAGGTCACAGCTGCATTAGGAAGCCTCGCCTGCCTCTGAGCAGAGAGCAGGAGACATAATCTATCTAGACACGAGTGCGTGCAGGCCTATGCTGCGGTGATCTCTTACGAGACTATGTTTTAGTGCGCCGCGCCCCTACACGCCGCGCCCCTACCCGACGCCCCGACGCCCGCCGCTCCGCTCTGCCCCACGGGGTAGGTGCCTGCCCCTGTGGTTTCTCTTCTGGGCCCCCCAAAGACCCCGGGGCATTGCGAGACACCCGCGGCG
>JACEEZ010002159.1:136326-143737 GCA_016584305.1 Chionoecetes opilio
CGCAAGCACACTAATGCCACTCACTTATTAAATTGAGGTGCAACATGGGTATTAAATCAAGGCAGCATTGTGACACATGGCTGCAATACTACAACTAAAGGACGATATCAAATCCTCAGCAACAGTTATCACCGCAGTATATCACGGAATTAAACCAGACCGGAATATATGACTCGCATCCTTCACGCCCCGCCGCCGGGCTCACCACCACAACACACGGCAGGCGAGACACCTTCCTGTATGGAGTCGCATCCTTCACGCCCCGACGCCGGGCTCACCACCACAACACAAGGCAGGCGAGACACCTTCCTGCATGGAGTCGCATCCTTCACGCCCCGCCGCCGGGCTCACCACCACAACACAGGGCAGGCGAGACACCTTCCTGCATGGAGGTAGTATGGGTGGAGACGCCCTGAGCCGCGCGGTCTGTGTTGTCAGGTGAAGCCACTGCTCTCCCCCGTCCGCCATACTGTTGTGGGCAATGTTACGCACTGGGTGACTGAGTTACCCACTCTTTCTTTTTACTTTTTACACTGTTTGCACTTAATGATATCACGGTGTGTGAAATTATACTTCTGTGTTACTGCTTTCAGTAACTGTTAGAGACTTAACTGCTTTCAGTAATTGCTAAGATTCACTTTTCATTTATAGCCTTGCAGTACCAACACAGTTTCCTATCAAGGGACACTAGGAATCTAGCGACTCACGCTGACGAACACAGTCCTCACATGTACACGCTCTAAACTTAACAGGAATCAAACAAATTCACATTGCATAATGGTGTGTCAAAGCAGTTTCCATCGAATATGCAAAAACCTCACTCGCCTCCCTGACCGCGTAATGACCAAGTATGCATTTCTTAACCTCGTCACAAAAGATAGTATCGGCGTTGCGTGCTTTCGCCACAGAATATGTTACCTGGCCACTTGACAAAGTCCGCTCCATACTTTGGTCAGATGAAAGCATATTCACTGTGACAGGTGCACCAAGTAAACGCGTTCGTCGTCCAAGATGTGCTGATCACTACGACCAGAAATATGTGGTGACACATGTGAAGCATCCTGGAAAACTGATGGTGTGGGGCTGTTTTTCTTATTACGGTGTTGGAAATTTAGTTATTATAGAAGGTGTTACTCTGAATGGTGAAAGATATCTCGATTTACTGTTTGACAATTTAGAGGAGTGCTTTGACAAGTGCAATGCTGAGACATTCATGCAAGACGGTGCACCGTGTCATAGCTGTAAGCCAGTGAAGGAGTGGTTAGGAAACTGTGCTGTAAAATATTTTCAAGACTGGCCTGCAAACAGTCCTGACTTAATTCCCATGGAAAACTTGTGGTCTCTAATGAAAAGGAAACTGAAAGAGACGGTTCCATAATCGTTCCATACGATCCATACCAAGTTCCATACCAAAACTCAAGGCAGCTCTCCTAGACGTGTGGCACAACTTAAGTGAGGACAATTTACACACATTGGCTGACTCCTTCCCACAAAGGTTACATCAAGCAATCAAGAGGAAAGGCAACCCAACAAAATATTAGTTGGTGGTGAGTGTTTACGTACATTTTCTGTGGTAATTATAGGGGGGAATATTATGATCTTGTTGCGCGCATGTGTTTACCCATGGCCACGACAGAACTATGCCAACTACTTTGACTTCCACTGTACTTGCTACTCACGAGGTCAATACTAAATGAAGACTGAGAGATTATGTGTGGACGTGTAGAGGATATTTGACCTGAGTTAAGTTTAGCCCAAAATAAACCCTTAATTAAACAGATCCGCCACTCCCTAGTAATTACCCGACTCAATTCACACCTTTGACCTCACCACCCCACCTTTAATTAACAACGAAGCCACCGTGCCACCCATGAAGGTAGTGTGCGAGGTGGTATGGTAGTACTCCCATACTACCTACATGATGCACCCCAACGTAGCAAAACTTATACCCACAAACCCGAGAGACCTCCATATATTTATATCACCATGTTATGAGATCAGTATAATTCGCATCATGAAAATAATAACGGGAAAGAAACCCATATACTATGTGCACCTTAGAATGGACCGATGTTACTACCAGAAATCTCATAATATTTCTATGGGATGATTTATCTCTACTCGGCAGGAGAGTTGTGGGCTCCCTAAGCCCACAACAAGATGGCTGACTGACAGTTCACTGACTTCAACCCGCGCGGCTCAGGGCGTCTCCACCCATACTACCTCCATGCCTTCCTGGCTTACAATGCTTGGCGCTCCATCCCACTCAGCTACTCATCCAGATTGCGAGACACTAAAGGCTGCAACTAATGACCATAAAGGTGAGTCGTATATCCGCCAATCACTGAACTGTTCCACTTAAAAGTGGGTTTTTTTTCTTCTTATTTTTGATACTTTGTCATAAATGTTCAGCGTCATAAAAACGTTGAAAATGAAAGATTGTAAGTCTAGAATCACAATTAAAGCTGATTTGAAGGCCTCATTCGATAGAAAAACAGAAAAGAAGTTGAGAAAAGACCGCCTTCAAGTGCCCTTATTGATATTGCCTCAGTGATTCTTGGAGAGGAGATTGTCCGACAGCCAGAGAGGGAAATGGTACTTTAGCCAATTGGATGGGGTGAAAGGAACGACGTGAATGGGGAAAAATATGGTCAGAATGAAACTTTGGACTTACGATACTTGAAAAAACGTTGACTAATTCGCATGTAACGTAAACATGCGAGTTAAAAATATATATGACTACCAGCGCAGGGTGAGGCATGGCAGTGTGTAGCAGCCGTCCATTCGTCTTAAAATCCCGAGTGTGTAGAGAGGGAAGAGACGATAGATGGAGCGGGATAGAAGGGCAAGAAGTTCAGTCCAGGAAAGAAATGAAAGGAGAAGAAGAAGGAGGAGGATAATGAAGGATAAATACGAAAGGAATGATTGAGAAACGTAAAGCAGAGGAGACAATGGACTAAGAAAAGATAGTGAACAGCGTAGTGTTTGAAAATGGAAGTAAAGGCGAAAGAAGGAAAGAAGAAGGAGGAGGAGGCAAATAAAGGAAGAAGGAGAAATAAGATAGGGATGATTGAGAAACGTAGAGAGATGGAGGAGACAATGGACTAAATAAAGATAGTGAAGAACGTACAGTGCTTAAAAATGGAAGAAAAGGCGAAAGAAGGAATCAAGAAAAGTTTCAGCGAATCGAGTGCTTGGAAGAAAAAGGGAAGCGGAGTCAGCTTGGACGTAACAAAAGTAGGATAAAGTGGCAGTCCTTCTCCGAGAAAAGATTTCGTCAACCCTTCGGAACCCGTTGAAAGTTGTGAAGTTGAAAGGAATATTCACGATCACTTGACAATTCGAATCCATAATACTTGAAGCAATTTTTTTCTGCCACCCTAACCAGAATATGTTCGAATTTGAATGATTATTTGAATACCCAGCAAAAATCACCTTGGAAGAAATGTAGTAAAAAAAGTGTGAAAAAAGAAAAAATAAGCATAAGTGAAAAAATGTAGTAGTAGTAGTAGTGGCCCATTCCATCACGCGGAGAGCCAAATACGCGTTGACGTTCGAGTGGTGAAATGATCAGCAGTAATATGCATTATAAGCGACAGTCCGATAATGGTCTCTTCAATAAAGCTATTTTCATGCTGATGTGTTGTAACAATAACCCCCCCCCCCTTACCTCCGCTTGTAACAATAATCCATTTCCGGCAAACAAGAAAAGAGGAGGTTTAGTTAGATTACACTGTGACCATGTCAAACACCTCCTGGCGCTACGCAGTTCATGACTTCTAATTAATTTTGATAGAAAATACGGTTAGATAAAAAATGGATTAAGTAATCAAATTGATATCAAAAGAATATATATTCAATTAGTGAAAATATTTGTTTAATATTAGAGAATACATACTACGGATATTTCATGAACAGTTTCCTGAATGCAACGACGTACTTTATCACATTTTTTGTGTTCATAGTTGTATTGAGGAAAGTGACTATGAGTTGCACCTTGAGGCACGTCCAAGGTTGGAAAAAGTGTATGGAAAAGCATAGGAGCAGCTCAACTCGGGGTCATTCCATCGCTTCTGATATCCAGGCTAAACGTTGAATATAGGCTGAAGTT
Organism: Chionoecetes opilio; assembly: GCA_016584305.1. Lineage (NCBI taxonomy): Eukaryota > Metazoa > Arthropoda > Malacostraca > Decapoda > Majidae > Chionoecetes > Chionoecetes opilio. Next base: position 140,438 of record JACEEZ010002159.1, read on the forward strand.
GTTATATAGTTGTTGAACAAGTGCTTATGGGCCCTTCGAACCCATGTATTGATGTTTGTAGTAGTAGTATATATTAGACAACAATGTGAGTGCCAACTCCAATCGTGTTGTTGCTGTCGTTGGTCACTGGTCAGAGTGCCTCGGGGTAGACCACGTTCCGTTTGGTTCCACGGGGCGCCAACACTTCGATGGCATCAGCACAGCCAACCCTTGACAGGCTGACGTAGAGTTGGCCTTATGTGGAGTATATTGGAATATCGACCCCAAGCACACACACGCACACACGCACAGACACGCACGCACGCACACACACACACACACACACACACACACACACACCACACACACCACACACACACACACACACACACACACACACACACACACACACACACACACGCACGTGCGTACACACATGCACACACACACATGGATGCATGCACACACACATACATACACTCTCACCGCACACAGAACGGTACGTCCATGAGTCTACGGAGTTAGTGAAATGCGGCAAGGAGGCGTTATCACAGAGTTTATTCCTGTAATCTAATACTCTTAAAAGCGTGTTTAGCCCAAAACCCCCCTTCAAAATGATTAAATCGACATGGGACCAAGCTGCTTACCACCTACGTTTTATTTGCGATATTTTGAGCCTACTCTCATCAACATTTTATTTACAGTTTCGGCTACCCACAACAGACAGACAGACAGACAGACACACGGCTACTCCTATAGTATATTAAACGCTGAAGTTGTTATAAGACTTAAGGCTTTGACACCACACATTCTTGTCCATCCTGCGTATGTCTGATTCTTTGTGTCTGTTTGTCTATCTGTGTCTCCTTCTATTCCACTTAGCTGTTTGAACACACTGTTGGATATGTTGTCAAACGGCAAGTTATCTACCTTAAAGCCATGCATGGATTAACAACGCACTCAGGAACACACCTACTTTTTTTTCTTTATGCTTTTTGCTCCACAGGACAAAAAGTAACATAGGATGAAGGCGGCGACACAGGACATGTCCGCTGGATGGCGTCGCTTTTATGTCAGTATTTACGAGACTCGTTAGTACAAGAGTGCTTCAAATTCTAGGTAAAAGTCTTGCTTCGAATTCTACGTTAGAGAAGACTTTTGTTTTAGAGAATAATGAATATCTAAGACTAAAACCACTAACATAGATGCAGAAATTACAGCTCTATGACTATTTGGCAGAAAAGCAAAGAATCCGATAATCAATATTTTCGACAAAAAGAACTGTCACAACGCGCCATAAATGACCATATCCCTCAACATTCTTTCTTCTTTCCTGATCCTTTATACATCCCCACCTTTACAGTGTTTCCGCCACTGCCCTGGACTCTTAACACTAGCACACTCACCGTCCTTGTGCGAGGCAGCCACCTGGATCACCTTGAGGGCCGGAGGGGCGTCCTCAGCCAGCAAAACACAGTAGCGCGGCGCAGAAAACTGTAGAGGACCTCCAGCGCCGGACACCAGACGGGTGGCTGCGGGGGAGAGAGAAGACGAGGTCAGCGGCGAGAAAGGTAAAGGACACGCACGCACGCACGCACGCACGCACGCACGCACGCACGCACGCACGCACGCACGCACGCACGCACGCACGCACGCACGCACGCACACACGCACACACGCACACACACATACACACACACACACACACACACACACACACACACATACATGCGCGTCCGTCCATATATATCATCTATCTACTCGACATAACCTGCCACACAACTATCACCTCCTTAATGACACCCTATTCAACAATTAACATTTTATAGGTTTAGCCTATAATAAAAACGTACGGTTCTAAATTACCATTGCCAGGAGAAAGTTAACATGACATGAAGAAGACAAAACACGAATTAAAAAAGTGACTTCATTAACTAGTGAGAGACAACGAGGTCCTTGCCAGGTAATAAGGCTGCCACTTACTGATTGTTCTGTCCATCAACATAACACACGTATGCACGGTGGGGCGAAAATATGGCTTGCGCGCGTGGTGCACACACACACACACAGACACACACACACATCACACACACACACGAGAGTTGGAGCGGACCTGACTGTTATATGAAAGTCCAGGGCCATTTCTCCCTCTGTAAGAACAAGAGTACGATTGTCATGGTCCCGATAGATGTAAGGGACAAGCAGGACTGCAGTAACGATCGCCAGACAACTCTGCTTAAAAGTCATTGCCAACTTGACAACAACTAACGTATCATAATGTTTTGTGATCTTGTGGAAACCTGGCATGATGTTTTGCAGTCAATGTCGATAAGTTCAATTTGGTGCGTGTAAGGTGAATCTAGAGGTATTCTGAAACTACGTGGGACTATCTCAAAAATATTATACCTAATGGCTGTTGTGTCCTCCTACATACATATATGAAGCGTGAAGGAGGAGTCAGACTTTCTAACCATTAATTCAAAGTGTGTGGCCGGAAAACACATTCTGCTCTCTCTCCTTTTGTCTGCGACCAACGAGAAATTATCTATTAAAACATGATCGAGGCTGGCAACATCTCTCATTATTCACACATATCGAAACTCACATTCCAAACAAGATCATAAGGCAAAGGTTGAGGAAAATTCCATTCTTCATCGTGTCATAGAACTTAATAAGGTCTTTGTTCATTCAAAGGCTTAAATTAACGAGGTAACTAACTAACTTGCGCCCAAACTCCCATTACACATTGTCACTCTCTCGCAGTCCCGCTTACATGACTTTCCACTGACGAATACTTTTATGTCATTGCGAGATTATCCTGAAGATAGACGTACATCTAATCTTTCATTATTTTCTCGGTAAAATTCTGGAGCTCCATTCCTTATTTTGTTTTCCGCGTTGCTATGGGATTCCCTAAAGTGGAAGTTGCCAACATCCGTCAGGAACTTAATGGCCTTTACCCTCTTAACGTTATCTTTAAGGAAGAGGCAATTATCCAACTCTCTTTTTTTTCTCTTCTTTTTTACTTGATTTCTTGCCTTTTGAAAGCATTATATTCAAGGGGCCCGAACGAGAGAGAGAGAGAGAGAGAGAGAGAGAGAGAGAGAGAGAGAGAGAGAGAGAGAGAGAGGAGAGAGAGAGAGAGAGAGAGAGAGAGAGAGAGAGAGAGAGAGAAGAGAGAGAGAGAGAGAAGAGAGAGAGAGAGAGAGAGAGAGAGAGAGAGAGAGAGAGAGAGAGAGAGAGAGAGAGAGAGAGAGAGAGAGAGAGAGGAGAGAGAGAGAGAGAGAGAGAGAGAGAGAGAGAGAGAGAGAGAGAGAGAAG
>JACEEZ010002160.1:5000-10000 GCA_016584305.1 Chionoecetes opilio
TAGCTATATTTTAACAATAAACTAACACCAGAAAATGACTAGCCCCTGCCATTGTTTTCATGCTTTTTTTTATTTCTTATACAAATATGAATAATAAAAGGGTACAAAAACAGACTAAGTAGCCTTTTTCAAGGCAACAATTTTCACATTAATTCCTGACATTTTCATTTCGAATGCTGGGGCAAGGCTCTTGCATAACCACCACAGAACAAGTTCATGAACGGACCAAAGAACATTTCTTGTCAAGAACTAGTCACAGGTAATTTCATCATCATCAAGATCTGGCTGTGGTGAGTTGGTGCAGTGGAGGCCTTTGCAATCACCACACAAGTTTGAAACAGTGAATGCCATGTTTCGCAACTGCATCTTGCTGTACTACACCCTGAAGTACAGTTACACCTAATTATAGCCAACAAATTTACAGGACCAGCTGGCAAGTCAGTTCATGATGGTTGTAATTTACCATCTGAAAGTTTCCATCCCCACTCGTCAGGTTTTAGCTGGTTTCTACCTTTCCATTCCTGAATTTGGAAGTAAACTCGAAGGCTGTGGAATTTCGTAGCTGCTCTTGTTGGTGGCAATGATTTGGCCTCAACATACTTTGAGCTTTTTACAACCTTTTCCTTAAAGCGCTCAGTCGGAGATGATTGATGTTTTCCCCATCATTACCATTGTACAGGCACACTAAAGCCTTCTCCCTAGCTTCAATAACCTCTTCTGAACTGCTATCCTTGCCAAACACTTCTGCCAGTTTGAGGAAGTTTCTATTGTTCATCACCTTTCGAAGGGACGCTGCCTTCCCAATTCCATGAACACTGGATCACAACCCAGTAGTGCATGGATGAAAAGAATGTTGGAACAAACCACATCTCCCAAAGATTTCCTCATCTCTTTGATGTTCCAGACTTTCACCACTTTTTGCACTAGCCTTTGGTTGTTGCGTGAAGTAGATATTGTAACCGTCATCTCTATTGGCATGATAACATAGAAGGACCAATAGGTCAGTGTCATCTGCTATCAAAATGGTTTTCTCCTGTCTGTGCCAGTTCTAGAGCAGTCTTCACAATCAATACGTCAGCGTCTCCAGATGCATGGACTACTTTACAACCTGCTTCCTCCAAACTCTTTCCCAGCAAGTTGATGAACAATTGTTTGTTTTCTTGATTAGCTAGGAAAACATCCTTTTTTAATTTGAACACCATTTTAGGGGTCAGTAACACCTTAACACCAACAGAGCCCCCTGCTCGGCGTCGGTGAGTCGCGTCTTTAATGGATGGACCACTTTCATATCCATCAAGACAATGCATGCTTTTCCATATCTAGTTGTGACATATCTGCGGTATCGGGCACAGATCTCATCAAATGTGTGACCTTTTTGCCATGGGAGGCGTTGAAGTAGTGCTCCACCATCTAAGAGATACTGTGGATCTGAAGACTGTGGACCTGATTGTACAGGGGAATCAGTTCCCATATTGCGTCTGCCAAAGCCGGTTTCTTTGCCTCTCGCGGCAGTCCGAAAGAATTAAAAAGTGCAGGTGGGTAACCACAAAGCTCATACTGGAAATGTTCTTGCTGCTGCTGAGTTGAGGGTTCATTGGTAGATAGAACACACAGTCTCTGGAATAGGAGTTGTGGATCAGTCTCAACTGCTTCAATCTTTGCTGAGCGAAACTTTTGACCCAAGTGTAATTGCCTGATCCTTTCTTTTAAAAGTGTACTCGTGGACATTTTTTCCAACCATTGAAGCTATGATTGTCTCTCCTATGGAGTTTGCTTTGTCCACATTCACCTTTTTGTCTCCAGTTACTCCACTTGAAATGCTGTGAATGGACGGATCTTCCTGAAAGGGTCATATGTCTGGAGAAACGCAACGAGCTTCCATGTATCCCTCACATCTCGCTCTTTTCTTGCTGAAGTAGCCTCCTGGTGCTGGTCACTAGTGCCATAACGAATGCCTGCTAGTTCTTGCATTGTAAACTTGATTTCAGCACACGCTGGCAGTGATAGCGTCCAAACTAATCTTTGAATTTCGTCCATTCCTCTGCCATGAGTAAGACCTCCAGACGTCTTCATGCTTCTCATTAGCACCTGCTCAATAACCAGATCCGTCGACAAGCCAGCCCAGTAGCGATCACTCCGTCTAATCACATGGAATCCTTCAGAAAATTTCTGGTACACTTCAGGATGGCTTGTCGGCAGCCCCTCCATTTGCTGTAAGTACAAGTAGGCCGACTTTGCATATAGGATGTGTCCTGCTGCAGCGAATATTGGCAGCATTTTCCTTACAGCGTCAAGGTGCAATTCCCAGTTCCCGGTGCGCTCTGCCTTGATAAACAATGCAGGATCTTCACCATATCAAGTATTGAATCCACAATTTTGCTGTTCGCTGGTCAGCCATCGCATCCTTCACATGGTTGATTCTCTCTGTCAATCCTGGTCACAGACTCTGATGACAGAACATTATCCAATGTCTCAGTCCCATCAAGGAGACCTTTCAATAGCCCCTGAGCTTCCTTCAGGTCTTCATTTTGAGGAAATGACTCTTCTGCATCAGTGTTGGGTTGATCATCCTCAGTGACATGTGAAAATGGCAAATCATAGGCTTTCGCTAACAAAATAGCATTCAGAGCAGCATCAACTAAGAAGTGAGCACGAATGGCTCTTGCAATTGCTTTGCCACTTATCATGTGCTTGACTGTGTTTTCAGCATACACAAGTTCAAAAAGTTCTTGCAATCCAGAACCTGTCATCAAATGACCAATTGACCCCAGCAAGCTCATCTGTGTATGGAGCCACCAAGTCGCAAGACAAATGATTTCAGGGGACTGGAACTAGGCTGTGACTCGACTATCATCATTGCTTTGTACCAAATTGGGCTGATCGAATGTTAGAATTGGTGTTATGTTGTTTTTCCTGGCTAAATCACTAAGTAACATAACGTTGAGTACACGCAGGTTGGTTACCAGGGTCCATGTCGATCATTGGCAAAAAAACTATGGCTGATTTCCCAGGATATGTTCCTTGTGCACTGACTGCATAAGGCCTGACCATGCGGTCTGGACGGATGTAAAATTAGTGAAACCTCCCAAAGGATGTCAACATTTGCAGTGGAATCGACAACTTCTTGGCCTGGAGCTCTTTATATGTCACTGGTGGTTTGTTGGTGTGCTGTGAATCTAGGTAGTTGATGTTGATCCTTCCAACCCTTATTATATCTTCTGAAAGGACCTGAATCCTTGGAACTGGTTTTGCTTAACTTTCCGGGCGTAAAAGATGCTATGATGCCCATACCGTGGAATGTGTTGAATCCATCAATACTCCTTACATATGGTCCACATTATCAGCTACGAACTGCACAGATTCAGTTTCAACAGGGGAGAGAGTTTCAGCGCCATGAACAGAGCAGCACTGCTTTCGAATTTCTGGACTTCCGAGTAAGATGAAGAGAAGCCATGTTTATTCAGAGTGTCAATTAAGAACCTCGATCCAAATTGGTCATGCATTTCCACTGCTAAACCAAACTGCAAAGGTGCAAGGAGAACTCTGGGTCTAGCAGCCTGCATTATCGCTTGACCAACTGATGCAAGTTTCAAATCATTGTCTTTGCCTGCAAATATCTTCCTGAGAAAGATCAACAATGTTTTAGGAACAAATTCAAGAATCGCATCCTGTTCAAGATCATTCTTAGACGGGTAATATTCTGAACTGTCTGGATAGCTTTAATGTCCATTCTTGAAAGCTTGGCTGCCGTCTCTATGATTCTAATGGCCTCTGATTCTGAATGTCTGTTGAGCGGCTCTGTGCATAGAATTTATGGAGAATACATTTTGCTGTACTTAAGAAGGTAACAACATTATGTTTCCCATTAATTTCAGTCACAATGATTTCGTCTTTGAAATGTTCTAGCAATCGAGCTTTCACTGTATGAGACACTGTATGGTTCAAAGCCAGTGTCCTCGAGAATTTCCTCCATTTTTTTAACAAGATCGACAATGGTAAGTGCTCCTCGTCATTTTGCTGCAAATATTTAGCAACTTCCAGAAATGCCTGCTTTCTCTCTGAATCCTCTGGTCTACCAAGGTTTTGTTTCTTAGAAGAATCAGCAGAAGAGAATGCCTTGGGAATGTTTTATTGGAATCAAAGTTTGCAAAACATGTTCTGTGATAAAGTGCTTCTTCTGAAACCAGGTCACCTACAGAACCCATTCATACCTTTAACAGTGGATGCCCAGCCATCATTTTTTCGGACTTTCTCACAAACTTTAACACTGTGTCCTTAAACTCAATAGTTCTACATGGGAAACATCAAAACCTCTTTTCTTTCTATCAGATTTTGCTCCAGAACCACAAAAAAGACAATGTTCCTTAAAGTTAAATACACACAAAGAGCGGCTTACACGGGATGGCATTTCATCATGGGTGGACCTGTTTTTACGGTCAATTTCTATGTATTTGGGGTTGATCCAACGCTGTCTGCATTTCTTGTGAAGACGTTGACCAAGCTGAATTATGATCTTCTCTCCACGTTGTTCAGAAGCTGGAATCGATTCCCTTCTGGCTGACGATGAATGTTTCTTCATTACTGGACAGTTCATTGTTGCAAATAGCACACTTGTCAGCATCCATAATTATCGGTATTTCAGTTTGGCCAACCTGAAATTAGAATATAACAGAATATAGATCCTAATAACAAATTAAAAGGATAACTATAAGATTAGAAAAGCAGTATATTTTATATAAAGTAGATATATTTATTATACTACACTAACTATTCATTTTAACTACAACATTTACGCTGGTATTGTAAAATACCAGGACTAGGGAATTCCCAAGATATTCTAATGCCAAAGTCAAATTATAGCTACATCATAGCTATATTTAATTAATTAATTTTTTATTTTAAGGTCCAATTTGGAGAAAAGAGAAAAGAATTCCACCTATCGTTGGCCTCTTAAATTAAATGTATGAACTGCGGATTCAAACACTGTCATTGCTGGTTGT